>CAAKHC010015204.1:0-24441 GCA_901007825.1 Macroramphosus scolopax
ATCCCTGTATATTTCTTTTACTATGTACTTTTCTGTATTGATAAATGTCTAAGGACCAGTATTAACCAAAGCTAAGAGGTTTTACTTTCCACATTGTATTGTTTGCCCTGTAAATTAACACATGTTCTCTCTCCAGGTTTGTGACCAAGCTTCTGGAAGATCTAGTTTTCTTTGTGGTGGACATCCCCAACAGTGGACAGGATGTGTTGGAGATCATGGTGAACAAACCCAACAGAGAAAGACAGAAACTCATGAGAGAGCAGAACATCCTGAAGCAGGTTGGTGTTACATCTGGAAAGTATTCTAGTGTGAGTTTATATTTTGAACATTTACTGATATTAAAATGAACCACTACCTTTGCAGATCTTCAAACTTCTCCAAGCCCCATTCACAGACAGTGGTGATGGTCCCATGCTGCGCCTTGAGGAACTGGGAGACCAACGCCATGCTCCTTTCAGACATATTTGCAGGCTTTGTTACAGAGTGTTACGCCATTCTCAGCAAGATTACAGAAAGAACCAGGTGGGTGGACACATCAGCTCCCGTCTTACCCCTGAGAATAAGGTCAGGCAGGATAAGGCAAAGAAGCACAAGACAAAAAAGAATTAGGTCAAGCGGGCTAAGGCAAAACAGAATAAGCTACACAAAGAATAAGGTCAAGTGGGATAAGGCAAAGAAGGATAAGGTCAAGCAGGATAAGGTCAAGCGGGATAAGGCAAAGAAGGATAAGGTCAAACAGGATAAGGCAAAGAAGGATAAGACAAAAAAATAAGATCAAGTGGGATAAGACAAAGACGGATAAGGTCAAGCAGGATAAGGCAAAGAAGAATAAGATCAAGCAGGATAAGGCAAAAAAGAATAAGGCAAAGAAGATTAAGGTCAAGCGGGATTAGGCAAAGAAGAATAAGGCAAAAATAATAAGGTCAAAGAAGAATAAGGTCAAGCGGGATAGGGCAAAGAAGAATAAGGCAAAAAAGAACAAGGTCAAAGAAGAATAAAGTCAAGTTGGATAAGGCAAAGAAGGATAAGAACTGATAAGAGACTGTGGCCCTTCTCTTGCTTAATCATCTTCTCTGTACTTTTTTTTGCAGGAATACATAGCCAAGCAATTCCGCTTCATGCAGAAACAGATAGGATATGATGTGTTGGCAGAAGACACAATAACAGCTCTACTGCACAACAACAGGAAGCTGCTGGAGAAACACATCACTGCTGCTGAGATAGACACATTTGTCACTCTGGTGAGGAAGAACCGAGAACCAAGGTGAGACTAACAGCAATGGATGGCTTCTGACTGGTTCCAGACAAAACAATCAAGTTGGCACTCTACAATTACACCCGTATTTTCCTTGTAGGCCTCATATGGGTTAGCCCAAATGTGTTGATGATGGGACTCTTAAAGGTTAGAGTGTAGACAACGTGAAACCCATTCAGTATCCATGTTCACTATGTTCATTTGTAGCCTGTCTATATTCTTCTGGCTTGCCCATGTGGGCCCCAACACCAACACATTTAAAGTCATCTCTGAGCCTGTGCCCAGATGAAGCCTACCTAACCCATTTAGGCCCATATGATCCCCACTCGGACATGTTGGCTGTGGTGTAACTATGGATACCAATGCTTGTCTTGGCCAGACACGCCCTTTATACCGTTTGAATTCATGTTAGACATGCAATGAAAGTGGATTGTAAAAGCTCTGAATTCATCTTGAAAACTCAATTATTATTGCTTTCTTGTCATGAGTGACGCTTCTAACACTTCTGGCTGGTATAACAAACTGGAATAGAAGGAGGGTTGTTGCCAGTTAGGTGAAATGTGTTTGTATAACAGCTGCTAAGCAATGTAAATCTACGTAAATGTATTGAAATGTATGCAGAGGAGCATGAGCGGAACACCCTGTGTATGACCTTGGCAGAGCTGAAAATGTGCTGACAGGGTGTGTTTTTGTTGTGTTTAAGTTTAATGTCAAGTCTTGCTAAAGATGTATGAGTCAGTATGACCTAAAGGTTGACTAAAGTCGGCTTGCCTGAGTTTGAACTGTGAGAAGTTAATAATATCTCTACTTCCTCATGTGGGACTGTTATCTGATGAACACAGTAATCATGCATATCTCTTGTCCGTTATGCCCCAGTATCTATAAACAAATGTCATGTTATCTATAATCAGGTTTCTGGATTACCTGTCGGATCTCTGTGTGTCCATGAGCAAGTCCATCCCGGTGACCCAAGAGCTCATCTGCAACGCAGTGCTGGACCCCATTAACGCAGACATCCTCATTGAAACTAAGTTAGTGACCCATACTTCCATCATGTGCAGAATTCTATACAAAACTGAAATGTGCATTTAGGAATAATCTTTAATGCTCGTTACTAGATTGGTGTTGTCGAGGTTTGAGATTGAGATAACAGCAAATGGAGAGAATCCAGTGGAGGCCGAGGACGAGGAGGAGGTGTGGCTGTTCTGGAAAGACAACTGCAAGGAGATACGAAGTAAGAGCGTTCGAGAGCTGGCCCAGGATGCCAAGGAGGGTCAGAAGGAGGACCAGGAGGTGGTCAGCTACTACAGGTCAGACATCTTTGATTATAGTCATTTGAAAACATCCACTCAATATAGAATGATTTTTACATCATGCAGTCGATGTTGTTGATGGCGATGGAGTTCAAGTTTGAAACACTGTGTCATTAATCTGCCCATGTAGAACAACATGCCACTCTGCTACAACTTATAACTGTCGCTCCGTATTTCTCCACAGGTGCCAGCTGAACCTCTTCGCCAGGATGTGTTTAGACCGTCAGTACTTGGCTATTAATAAGATCTCTGGCCAGCTGGACGTGGACTTGATCCTGCGCTGTATGTCTGATGAGGACCTGCCCTTTGACCTGCGGGCCTCTTTCTGCCGCCTCATGCTGCACATGCATGTCGACCGTGACCCCCAGGAGCAGGTTACACCTGTCAAATATGCTCGTCTTTGGTCTGAGATTCCTTCTCAAATCGCGATCGACGAGTGAGTTCTTCTCATGAATATATTTAATTGAATTTTATTCCCACTCCAGACATGGTGATGTATCTCTTAGATGTGATCCCCCTCTAATCTCCCCAGCTATGACAACGACGGAACCACCAGAGATGAGATCAAAGAGCGATTCTGCCTCACCATGGATTTCGTGGAGAACTACCTGAGAGAGGTGGTGTCACAAAACATTCCCTTCTCTGACAAGGAGAAAAACAAGCTTACCTTTGAGGTAGTGCCTCTTTAGAAACCACATGAGCTGATCTGATGTCAAATTCTTTCAAATAAAGTCTTAATATGAATTTTGAATTCTCTGTCGGCAGGTAGTGAACCTGGCGAGGAACCTCATATACTTTGGCTTCTACAACTTTAGTGACCTGCTTCGACTGACCAAAATATTACTGAACATTTTAGATTGTGTCCATGTCAGCACTGTTTACCCCATCACCAAGGTAGAGAAGGGGGAGGAGAACAAAGGTGATCGTCCAGCTCTTACCTCACTCACATTTATTTATTCAGGGTTTACGTCATCATGAAAAACCAGGAAAAGACATGTAATTTGTCGTAATTCCCCAGCCGGGAGACGTTTTGGAAAAATAAATAAAGGAAATCGAATTCACAAATAGTTGTATGTTAAAGTACAAGAACAAGAGAACAATTTATACTAGTTAAGTTACTTAAATAATGTGTATTTTGTATCAAACCACAAAGTTTGTCATTCATTTTAGTAACATCATTCACACTGCAATAACTGAGTAACATTTCTGTGAACTCTGATGTCATCGACCTGTTCCGGTAGCTGGCAGTAACGTGATGAAGTCCATCCATGGAGTGGGAGAGCTAATGACCCAGGTGGTGCTGCGAGGAGGCGGCTTGTTGCCCGCCACACCCACCCATCAGCCGGAGGGAGATGTGGTTAAAACCCAGACTGAACCTGAGAGAGAAGACATCATGGTCATGGATACGAAGCTCAAGGTCATTGAAATTCTACAGGTAGGACTTCACCAAACTGTCTCTTTTCTGGAATACAATCACTTATTAGCCCTATTGTCTGTATTGTAACTTGTTCTTCTCCTTCAGTTTATTCTCAACGTACGACTAGACTACAGGATCTCCTGCCTGCTCTGTATCTTCAAACGTGAGTTTGATGAGAACAACCTGCAAGCAGATAGCGCTGCCAGCCAGAACGGAAGCAATAACGTCCCAGGTCAGATGCCAGGTCGGGTGCCAAACTGAAATGTTGTGTTTTTTAAGTATTAAGTGTTTTAATTTTGGATTTGTTACTTTCTACAGGCAATCTTGACTTTGAAAATATTGAGGAACAGTCAGAAGGGATCTTTGGAGGAAGGTAATTCAAAGCCAGCTCAACTCTTCAAAGGTTGCTAACATTGGTTTGAAGCTGATACAGTCTGATGTAAATTCTGGTCGCCTGTCTTTTAAGTGAGGAGAACACGCCACTAGATCTGGATGACCATGGCGGTCGTACCTTCCTAAGAGTCCTGCTACACCTGACCATGCATGACTACCCCCCACTCGTTTCTGGAGCACTTCACCTGCTCTTCAGACACTTCAGCCAGAGGCAGGAAGTCCTCATGGCCTTCAAACAAGTAAGCCCGGCCTAACTCTCACACCAAATCTGTTTCCTTTGGTCGGATGAGTTGTTGCTTTGTTGCATTGTTCCTATCCCGTTCACACCGTCTGTTAAGTGAAGCAACATCAGGTGACAGGCGATCACACAGGTCGTTCATCAATTAAACCAAAGTCTGCAGAGGGGAAATAACTTCAAATTTGTTTATGATTTGTTGTTGCTGCCAAATAAAAGAACTCACTGGTAATATCCACTGTTCAACTGAACTTAGGTCCAGCTGCTGGTGACCAGTCAGGATGTTGACAACTACAAGCAGATCAAATCCGACCTCGACCAGCTGCGTTCTATCGTGGAAAAGTCTGAGCTGTGGGTTTACAAGAGGCAGGGAGAGGACGGGATGGACGGAGATGGACCCTCAGAGTCTGAAAGCAAAAAGAAGGTACAGTACCTTCAATACCGAATGATCATGAGCAAATATATCAGGGTGATGGTAGAAACCATCACTATAACGTATGCATTGTTTTACAGGGGGATTCAGATAAAAAGAATTCAGAAAGCACCAGCAGTTACAACTACAGGGTCGTTAAAGAGGTAAGCTCATTTGTGTTTTAACCTTGTAGTTTGACGTTTGTGATGCGCCTGTCATTGAACTCCTCCTCCTGCTGGTGTGCAGATCCTGCTGCGGCTCAGTAAGCTGTGTGTGCAGGAGGGCAGCTCGGGGAAGAAGAGTAAGAAACAGCAGCAGAGGCTGCTGAGGAACATGGGAGCTCACAGCGTCGTGCTGGAGCTGCTGCAGATCCCCTACGAGAAGGTGCAACCCTGGGACTGAATATTATTGTATTACATTATGTTACATATGACATTCTCAGTAATGTCATGTTAAAAAGAAATTCCAGTCTGACTCTGTGGTATCTGCAATAGGGCGAGGATGTCCGAATGCAGGAGATCATGAAACTGGCTCATGAGTTTCTGCAGAATTTCTGTGCAGGCAACCAGCAGAACCAAGTTCTTCTCCACAAGCATATCAACCTGTTTCTTAACCCAGGGGTGAGTAGAACACATCACAGGAGTCCTAGAGCTCCTATGAGTTAGACTTGTTATTCTTTTAATGAATTGTTCTTTAATCGAACATGCAAACGTCACCGTTCATTCTTCACTGCTTCCTCAGATCCTAGAGGCCGTCACCATGCAGCACATTTTCATGAATAACTTCCAGCTGTGCAGTGAGATCAACGAGCGTGTGGTTCAACACTTCGTCCACTGCACTGAGACTCACGGCCGACATGTCCAGTACCTCAAGTTCCTGCAGACCATCGTGAAGGCCGAGAGCAAGTTCATCAAGAAGTGTCAGGACATTGTCATGGCTGAGGTTGATTTTATTATTTTCATACCAGACAAAAGAAAGATAATATTGCTAGATTCTAATTTGTGATGATAATAGACTGATTACAAGTTATAACTCTCCACTGTGACTCTCTCCCACTCAGCTTGTTAACTCAGGCGAAGACGTCCTGGTCTTCTACAACGACCGTGCGTCCTTCCAAACATTGATCCAAATGATGCGTTCAGAGCGGGACCGCATGGATGAAAACAGCCCCCTGATGTACCACATCCACCTGGTGGAACTGTTGGCCGTCTGCACCGAGGGCAAGAACGTCTACACGGAGATCAAGTGTAACTCCCTGTTGCCCCTGGATGACATCGTGCGTGTCGTCACACATGAAGACTGTATTCCTGAGGTATCATTGAGATTGTTCACTGATATTGTGTGTTGTATGTTGTATATTGTATGTTTTACGAGTTTTATGTTTCATCCTGTAGATCAAGATAGCCTACATCAACTTCCTGAACCACTGCTACGTGGACACAGAGGTGGAAATGAAGGAGATTTATACATCCAACCATATGTGGAAGCTGTTTGAGAACTTCCTCGTGGACATTTGTAGGGTAAGCTATCGTACTTGAACATCTAAGACCGTGAGATGTATTTGATGAACGAGCATGCAAACACAGCAGGCTCTAAACACATGCTACCTGTCGCCCCTGAAGACAACAAGTGTGATGCAGTGGCGGTGCGTCATCCTAACATCTTGTCTCTTCATGCCTAGGTGTGCAACAACACCAGTGACAGGAAGCATGCTGATACTATCCTGGAGCGTTATGTAACTGAGACGGTCATGAGCATTGTCACATGTTTCTTCAGCTCTCCTTTCTCTGACCAGAGCACAAGTCTGCAGGTACCTTCAGCGCTTAATGTATATTTCAAGCAGTCATATTGTACGTAGTCTTCAGTCTGCAAAAGCCTGTTTTAAGTTGGTTCCTGTCTTTGCAAGAGAGGAACCTTCCTCACATACAGTCCATGCATTTACTGTAAAACATGGCATTCTTCCCTCTGCATAGATGGCTCGCCATATGTATGTAAGTAATGGTGATTATCTCCCATATTGTCCCCCCCGACCTTCCCCAATTCACACAGCAACCTTTGGGTGTGTGAGTCGAGAGACTCGGATATCTAAGAACTTCTGTATCCTCTCTGTGTGGGTTTTCACATTTTCATAGCTTAGTCAGCACACAGATGCTGTTGTTTCCAGATCTGTGGGTTTGTTGCACAAGGGCTTGCTGGAATGACACAACGTGGTCTCTCCGTTTCTAAGACCTCACATTAGTGCTGTCCTGTCGCCCACGTCCACATGGATGTCTTAATCCTTTGTGCCGTAACCTTGTGGTGAGACATTCCATGAAGTTGCCCACTTGACTCCCTGTTTTGTTTTTGTGTTGCATTCCAGTTTTGAACTCCAGTTCAAACGGTCCGTTTCCTTCTATGTAACCCTTTGCAAATCATGAGAAATATTTTTGATGATAATGTTGCCGATGACATCACGACCCTCTGTTTCTCGCAACAGGCCGCCATTTTTGGAAAGATATCAGAGGTATTTATTGTACCCTAGGGCTGTGGCTGTGGCCTGCTGATGGATTGCTCCTTAGAAAAACCAGTTGTACTGTGTTAAACTCTGGTACCCTGGTGTGGTGCGCTGTGTTGGGGTGCAAGCGATCATGAACCAGTGGCCCACTGGACCCAGATCTGTAGAGCCTCATAGGTGTACCGGTAGTAGTATCCTAGCTCTGACATGACTAGCCTTGTCGGGGAATACAATAGTCACTTATTCATAGTTCCTCACCTCCAGTTATCCTGTATACTTTCTTTCTTTACACTCCCTCATTAATATTGTTCTATATAATGTGTCCTACAGACTCGTCAGCCAGTGTTTGTCCAACTGCTGCAGGGGGTATTCAGAGTATTCCACTGTAACTGGCTCAACCCGGTCCAGAAGGCCTCAGTGGAGGCTTGCATTAAAGTACTCTCAGACGTGGGTAAGACATTAAACCGTCCACTAACCTCTGTTCAAGCACATGTTTGTTTTAGTACTACCAAGGGCCTTGTGGTGCATGTTAAAGACATGGAACACAAATATATCAAATATCCAAACATCTCTATTGCTACCCAGCTAAGAGCAGAGCCATTGCCATCCCAGTGGACCTCGACAGTCAGGTGAACAACTTGTTCGTCAAGTCCAATAACGTCGTGCAGAAGAGCATCCTTAACTGGAGACTATCGGCCAAGAACACCTTCAGACGAGACTCGGGCCCGACTACGTCCAAAGACTACAGGAACATCATTGAAAGGCTGCAGGTCAGTAGGAGACTTTTTTCTCTTTTTTTTTTACAATTTCAATGTAAACCACAAAGTGATCAATCAATCTTACTAAGATATCCAATATTTACTTTGATTTTATATATTTCCTAGAAATTTCATGCAGTAGAAGCAGGTGGCTAATTAAAAAAAAATAATGCAATGCAGTAGGTGGATTAAAAGAGGAAATTTAATTGATAAGTGTAAAATGATTTGTCAAAAAGCTGCTGCAAGTATCTATATACTATCAATATAATATCTTTCCTGGGTATCTCTGTATCTCCTTCTCAGCCTTGGGTAGAAATGAGGCCTGTTTATGGATGAAGACAAGTAATTGCTTTGAAAAGGAACATAAGCAACACATCTGTCAGCGGTGCTGCTCAGTACATCAAGTTCCTTCAGTAGTGGTTATATCTGCTCCATAGCAGGTCCAAAGGAACAGAACATGAGTTGGAATAAAGGAAGTACAAATACTTTAAACTGCCGACCACACAGCACTCACATGCAGCCTTTCTTCCCTTTCCGTGCTTCTAGAAATCCCATTCTGACGCAATCATTTTGTCAATTTTGACATTACTAATGGATCAGATAGCACACAGCAAATATCTCCGACATCTTTCCAACCACAGATAAAAACACATTGAGACGGATGTAACTTTCAAATTGTGAATGGTACTAAGTGTGAATACACAATATATACTGCAGGCAGGCTTATTAACCGGCTCTTATACGGCTGAGGTCGTAAATCTCCTTTGCATTTGTGATTTGTCTTAATTATGCTACATCAGACAGTTTTATGCCGTTTAAATCCATTTCAAAGTAGAGATCTTAACCAAGTGGCCTTATGTTTCTCCTCTGGGGCAGGCGAAGGAAATTAATAACTGGCACATGAATCCCGGAAGTGACATAATGATTTTGGTGACTGTGCGGCCAACAAAATGCTAGTTATTCACATTCTTTGTAATAATATGTATTTTTCATAAGAAGTCAAGCACCCTGATTTCTGGCAACATATTACTCAGTATGTACTGGAAGTATCCAAAGTTTCTATGGAACACAGGAAACACAGGGACTGGCAGAACAATGAGGAGTGTTATTAAAGGACGAGAGACCAACCTAGTAAGAATTGTACGGACTGTCTCAGGGTGTCAACATTGTATTTTAGATCGTTTTAGATAACTCGTCTATAAAGCCCAGATTTCTTTTTAGGACATTGTGTCAGCGCTGGAGGACCGTCTACGGCCGCTGGTCCAAGCTGAACTCTCAGTACTTGTGGATGTCCTCCATCGTCCGGAGCTACTCTTCCCTGAGAACACAGAGGCTCACAAGAAGTGTGAAAGTGGAGGATTCATATCAAAGTGAGTCTGAACCTCCAACCACCGAGGCTTTAAAAGAGTGGAGTTAAAAGTGGAGCTATAGTCTGGTAACTTGTGCTCATGCTTCTTCTCTCCTCCTGATCAGACTGATCAAACACACCAAGCAGTTACTGGAAGAGAATGAGGAGCGTCTCTGCATCAAAGTCCTGCAGACTCTGAGGGAGATGATGACTAAAGACCGGGGCTATGGGGAGAAGGTAGGAACTCTCACTGTTCCTGTTTCTCATCATCCTGGCCAAGTTTCACCCACACATGAGATAAATCAGCTCTCTGGATACAACTCTCATTGTCCTACTGCAGCAGATACACTGCATTGAGGTTAAAATATGATGTAAGTTATATAAGAGGCTGAACTTAACGGTCTGTATGTATTTCATTGAGCAATACTCTGTGTCACGTCTACTTTACGAGCACAAACTTAATATGAAACAGTTTCCCTCGTTTCTTTCTCCCCAAACCACCTTATCAACTGCTAACTTAAAGTGAAGGACCTGATATTGACATTATTAAGACTATTAACAACATGCATGCTCCAACTAAATTCAAGCATTTTAAACACCATTAACTGGCTGCTGATGACATCTAGGACTAATCTCATTACTCGCCTTGATGCTGTAAGCTTGATTTCCTGTTGAAGGCAAAATACACAGAAGCCCTCTGGCTTCAGGGGATTCAACCAAGTCAACCCACAAATACAAATTAGTGATCAGTCATACAAACTTTCACTTTTAACCACTTCTTGCACTGTGGAACATGTTGCAATGTTTCCTATTTCCCTTGTACCATGTGAAGAGTAAAGAAGCAGGTTGGTGCACGTACATAAGAGAGGTTTTATATCGTCTTACTGAGCGACAGTTGTTGGAAGTAACAGCAATACAGGTGCTAAGAAACGGCGGGGTAAAAGTAGACCGCTGTTGTAAACACGGATTGGAAGGTTTAAAAATATCTAGAAGCTCAGCTTTGCTTCTTGGAGAGCGACACTGAATGTAACACTGTTGGTTTCTGAGAAAATCTGCATGATACCTGTAACAGAATAGTCACTGCAAATTTATATTACGAGGAAAGTAAGTCGGACATTCTCACGTTCAAGGGCAAAAAAAACATATTTAATGCTGAATTATTTTGGGGTTGAGTCGAGTAACTTTTAGCCGATATAGAATCCATACCTGTGGCAGCATGTAAGAATAGAGCAGGTGTTGCAAGGGAATAAAACCCTTGTTAACCGTCGCAGGGACCGATGTTCAATAGATCTCATTCTCAGCAGATATTTTCATGTGTGCTAAAGCAGGGAAAGCAAAGGGTCACTGAGTGGACGGCCAGTCAGCATTCCTTTTGTACATCAGTACACTCACTAACCGAGGATGCTCTGTGCTGCTGCTGTTGGATCGCCGTGCAGCTACTGTTAATGTGGACCATCCCACCATGCGGGGCATCTCTAGGTCAGCCCTTTAATGGCTTTCTGTGATAGGATATATCGGTTTCTGTTGTGCGTCATCCTCATCTGAAACTCAGTAACGTTGTGAGTCCTTGGTCCGATTCTGTTTACCTTCTATATGCTTCCTCTTGGACAGATAATAAGGACATTTAAAGGCATCTGATATCACTGTTATGCAGATGTTATTCAGTTATTTTAAACATCAAAGCATTGCTAAACTGTCAGTGTTAAATAACCGCCTTAGTGCAGACACAACCTACATCCTCATCATCTTTGGACCAGAGTCTGACTCTCTAGAAACATGTCAACCTGCTGATTCGCTGTTGTTTTTTCCAGCTGAGAAACATTGCAAAGCTCCGGCCCCCGACGTCTCAGTCAGAGATGGAAATGATAATTTAAGCTTTTATATAATCCCGTCTCGTCTACCGTAACTCTGTTTTCCGCTGCCTCAGTGAAACTGTGTTTACAAGTGGTGCAAAATGCTGCTGTTAAACTGTTGAGCTGGTCTCATGTGACACAGATTATTGTTGTTCTCCGATCGTCCCCCATCAAACTCAGAATTCATGTCAAGGTTCTTGTGATGACCTACAGAGCTCTGCATGGTCAGCAGCTGCCTACCTCAGAGATCTACTGCAGCCTCATGTGACCAGCAGGTCTCTGAGGTCCTCTGACTGCTGGTTGTTCCTCGACTGCGGTTTAAAACTGGTTTTGAGGTTGTGGCTCCCTTGGAAACTTTGGAACTTTCTCCCCTTTGGATTTAAATAGCAGCTAAAGACCCATTTGTTTACACTTGTCTTTGAATCTTTGAGTACTGTCCATTTCAGCTTTAATGTAGTTGTACGTAAGTGTTTGCTTATTGTCGCACTTTATAACATCTCTGCACTTAAAAGCTGCTATTTGAATAAAGTTACTTACTTGTTAGTGTTAGCATTTACACGAGTGCTTCTCCTACTGTAGCAAGTCGAAATGTCTGCTGTAAAAAGGTTGTGGTGCTCCCAGTGTGGCAAAGCTCCATTTGCAGTGTTGACATTAGGGAAACCAGACAGAGATCAGGTCCTTCCACACCAGTGACTCCCACTAGATGACCAGTGCTTCTGTACAGATGAGACTGATGACCTACATGAAGAATCCATGTAGATCATACTTCAGGGACTCTGACCAATGAGGCCGATATGAGAGCAAATGTCTTAATAAAAAGGAGTCTAGACTCTACAATAACCCGTCAATGTGGTTCAGTGGGTTCCACTGATTTCTCTTAAGGCTCTGTTAGTTCATTTAGTTCCACCAGCTGTTGGAGGAACTACCAATTATTGTGGGAAGGCGCTACAGGTGTTAGGAAGGATTGTAGTTCTTAGAACCGCCTGCTTAACTCAGTGGAACTGAAAGATGGAACAAGAACTTTCTTTTTGTTTGCAGTTCCTAGAACTTTCCGGTCGGAGAGAGTCTGTTGAATAACTCCACAGAAGTACTACTTACAGAGTTCCTGTCTGAGATGGGAGACACATTATACAACAACGGTTGAGAAACTCACAAAAGTTCAAAGCTGGTGTTTCATACCTATTTCAACTTATGTGGTTCATTCTTGAAGATGAATTGTGTGTGTGTGTTTATACTATTATGTGTGTTTATATATACCTACAACCTCATAATGCCAAATCTGTCCTGGTTCTGGGCTTTAACATGTTGTCCTTTCAGTGTTTTCACTAACTTGACATGCAGCGCGAGTGTGTGTGTGTGTTTGTGAACGAGCTTTAACTCACTAATCTACCTATACTAACTACCCCCTATACTTTTTCTCTTCCAGCTGATTGCCTTTGATGATGAGATGGATGTGGCTGAGGTTGATCATTTTACTTACTACTTTTTTAACATACAGAACATTTCATTTGTCTCCCGCTAACAGCGTAATTGTGCTTTCTAGCATCACATTATTTTTTTCTGACACTTGTCACCAGCTTAGTCCATCCCACCCATAGACTGTATAAAGAACAGACACCATGATACCTCACCAAAAGTGAAGCCAAAACATCTAGATCGCCCCCTGGTGGCTGGTTGCAGTGTGGGACATAAATCCTGCCGCTGCAATGTTAGCGGATGGGACTAAAATATCATCTGGTTCCTGTCATTGTAGCCTGTGCATGTTCAAGTCATTAGTTTCTTGACAAGTTTGGTTTAAATTGGATATTTGAAAGCGACTGCTATTAAAAGGGGTTTTACATGCAATTGACACCTGCTCCGAGTGGAACAACCCTGATCACAGAGGCTTTTCCAGATTTCTGTTTGCCAATTTAGAACAAGAAAGTCAAGGAACAGATATAACGCTAACTCATAACATGAGTAGTTTTGCAGTAAACTGACTACCAGGACCTCGATATCATGGCTTCCTTCACCAATAACCACTGCGCAGATATAACCAACATCACCATTACAATGTGGAAATGGTGTATCAGGGATATTTGGCTTCATTTTTGTACCATAGGAGGAAGTGGATGTCACTGTCCAGACATAGTATACAGTCTATGATCCCCCTGTTGTGTGCCTGTAAAAGTCATAGTGGTAGTTTCTTTAGCTAACACAATGCAATACGCCGTCTGTCCTGCCTTCTTGAAGATGTAACTCCATTTGAAAGTGTTTTTTTTTACACAGAACAACTTTTCACCTTGTGCAGCTTTTGCTGATTTTATCACAACTTTTGTTTCAGTTTTTGGACGTTAGGATAATCTGAAGAGGAAGAGGAAGTGACCTATTTCTTTTTTTTTTAATTATTGATTTACACATTGAAAATAGATAAATATTATTAAATGTGGATAAAACCACTTTGGGCAATTTTTGTTATGTCGACTTCGATCTCGTCACTGTACCTCCTACACTGTCCCCTGATGATTGACCGGGATGTGAGAGCATTTTTCTTCGAAGCACTTTGCTATGGTTACAAGAGCAGGTGTGTGTGTTTATATATAGCCGGGGATTCTCCCAATCTAACAGATTCATAACACAAGGTCCAGACTGTGTGCGGCGGTTTGAATGTCATGTGTGCGCATTGCAGAAATATGTGTGTGGTTGTGACCTGTGTCCGTAAGGAAGTGGATAAAACCAGTTCCCCCTTTCTGGTTGTTATTGTGAGTGGGTGTCACAGGGATTATTGGTTGTACATAGAAACCATATCTTACATGCCGCCGTTGACCAATGTCGTGGAACGAGACCTCTCCCACATAAATCTATGTATAGATTGAAGGGTCCATATCAATTTCCTATCAACACTTTGACTGTGTTACATTTTTTTATTGTACAGCACTTGCACAAACACTTGACTGGTTGTGTTTTGGAAGAGTCCGCGACAAAAATAAGACAAAAAAATGACCCTAAATGAATAAACTAGTTCAGCAGCAAATCATAATTTATCCTTCAGAGAATTTGAAGTTAAGTGTGATCTCTGGAGTTATAAAGATGAAGTCATGTGCATGTCAGGCCTTACTTGACCTTGAATATAATAACTCCATTTTCTAACTCCAGAAGTTTAAGCTTTTCCCCATAAATTTGAACCAACATAGACACAGTCCTGGAAATGTTTTTCAGGCTATTTCCAAGTACAAGAATAATCAACATTGATGCATCACTATGAGAGTATTCACCTGGAATGTTACGTTTCCAAGAATATTATATTTTGAGTGATGTTTGTGTCTCTGTCGTCAGCAGGATTATGCAAAGACCTTGACGCTAATTAGCTGCAGCTAATTAGGGCTGTAGCATCGCACAAGAAAGAACCCATTGAATTTTTGGAGTGGAACTGAACGACTGATTCAGGATTTTTTTTCTTTTACTTTGTGAGATAAGAAATGAAATTTAATTAATGTTCAGAGGCAAGAGAGGTTGACATCACACACAGAGTGAGAGGAGGTGTTTAACAATAACTAACAATAATATATCAAAGCACCCATTTCACTCACTGGCCCTCCGAGTGACAGTCGTAACCTCCAACCGGCCTTTAGACTCCAATAACTCTTTCAACTCAAAGTATCAACATTTCTGACACCACAAACAGATAATTGATATCACTGTGTCCAGCAGGGTCTCGTGTCTCTCATGACAGACGAATGGGGTGATAGCAGGTACAATCTTTAAGTTCTAAGTCTGAGTTTGAGGTGTCTCTATTGTCAGTCAGTGTAAATTAAGCCGTCACCATGGCAACCTCTAACTGCAGTAGAACCGCCCAGCTGATTCAGATCAGATGATGAGATGCTGCTCGGCATGTCTGCGGTGTTTAACAAACACTTGACTGACGTCACTCTAACTTCTATCTGAACTCATGTTGTTGTTTCAACACATTATTTCGTCATGTGTTCCTTTGAGTAACGAGCTGGAGTCGTGTTCTTCTCCATGATGGGAATCAGTCCTCACTGTGTATGAAGACACTGCTGCTCTCGTTTATTACAAGTTGCATGCTCACTGTTGGACATGTCTATGTCTTAGGTCTGATATAGTTTGTACTGACTCTGTAGATGTGACCTGGACCTTGGTGAAGGTCTGTGCTCTTTGAGTCCACTTCTATTTTATTATCATGACAATATTGATACTAACGGCCTGCTTGGTAGCTTCTCTTTAATAAATCAGTATGTTTCTCTAATTTAATGAACGGTTATTTGGATACAATCTAATAGTCCACAATTTGTCAGTGGGAAATCTGTAATGAAGACTGAAAAACAATCTGACAGTAGACAGGAGTCACTTAATGAAGGTTATTGTGAGTGCAAGGGAAGTGAACAATGGTGCTTGTCGGGGGAGATGGAGAAATTCTCGGAAAGGGTCTTTCCAGAGTTACGAGTTTCTCTTTTTTTTCTTCCTTGATCCCTCCCTCCGTGCATGCAGCTTGATACAGAAGAGTGGAAATCCCCCGCTTCCACAGAAACAAGGCCGTTCTTAGACAGGGCCACTTTTGTTTAATCATCTCTGCACTATCTTAAAGAATGTAGTCATGGTCCCCCACCGCCGTAGGACGTGTTACTCTCATTCATGTACACGCTGACATCAACAACAGAATGTAGAGGCCTTACCGATGGCTGGCGGTGCGGTGGAGCATCTCTCAAATAGCTGTAAAAGATAACTTCCGTTATTACTCAGTGTTTAGCCTGCTGTCACTCTGACCTCCCACAACACCAACCTCAACTGTCAACCAGAGGTCTCTTGGAAAGAAAGGCGCCGGTCTTGTATGCCGAGGGTGTGTGTGCGCTTATCTAGAGAGGGTGATGAGAGCAACACAATGCAAAAGGATGATTCACTTTTAGTAGACGTTATCTCTTTCCACAGAAATAGAAACTTGATCAAACGTGAGCCGGAGGAAAACAAGATGTGACTCGCCCGCCGCCCTCCTAAATCAACCTGATCATATTATTCACTGCATGTGTTTGCGTTTCCGTCACGTGCGTGTGAACTTCTTTGTCCGTGAGCTTGAAGGGGTCAGACGGAGATAGTCTCTGTTTATTAGTCTGGTGATGTAATGCAGTTGGCAGAGAACGGCGCTGTGTATACAACCCGTACATGTAGTTGTCGGGTTATATAAAAGGACAATTTATCCGCGGTGTTGTGGACTGTTTCTCTTTTATGTCTCTCCGTCTGTTTAGTCACTATCTTGTACAGTTAATGTTTGTTTTGAAAGCAAATTTTTAGATTGCAGTTCCAACATTAGTTAACATGTTTATTGTCTTACAAGTTAGTCATTTGACATTCCCCTATTGAACTTATTTAGCACCGCCGCTCCCAGCACATAGTTTTCCGAACAACCTCAGGTGGCCCTGCTTGTCCTTGTTTATCCTCTCGCCTGCTACTGTGGGTGATGTCAGGAGAACCTGGGCTGCTGTTTTGTTTTCTGTCAACAGGGGGAGTTGCAGACATTTGCCTGCGACACGGCCCTTTCCCTGTTTCCTTTACTCAATGCTGCACGATTCTTGGGCTCCAGCCAGCTCTCTGGCAGCAGTTACATAAGCGCCAACAATTTTCTTTCCTTTTTTCTCTTCACTGGTATTTGACCTTCAGTGGTAATTGTCAATAAGAAAGTGCAGCAGACACCTCTGCTGTGAGGCGTCAAGGTATCAAAACCATTTCTCTTTGCTCCAAAGAAATGATGGGCTTGTTTAGAAAGGTGTAACATCTACAGAGGAATAAATACAATTTCTTTATCTGAATGAGCTAAACACACAGTTTACTATGAATCCTTATTTTTTTTTATCATGTTCTTTCATTTTTAACACCTTCCCTGCTGAAGTGCTGAACCGGTGATGTTAGTTTACCATTTTGAAAAGATCTTATTTATTTATTTATTTATTTATTTATTTATTTATTTATTTATTTATTTATTTATTTATTTATTTATTTATTTATTTATCTGTTTTAAATGTATGTATTTTAAATGTATTTATTTATTTTAAATGTATTTATTTTAAATGTATTTTTCACATTTTACTGCCGTGGTATGATTTAGATTTCTGATGCAACAAACTATACAATTGTAAAAAAAAATATGCTGATACTTCCACTGATAATAACATCAATCAATAATTGTCTGACCTTTCCAGTAAACACGAGGCTTATTAATATGACATTTATTCGTATGTCTCGTGCTTTGTAATACAAATGCAGTTACGTTGGGGACAGGCTGCAACACTTTGCAGCAGGAGGTGAAAAGGGAACCGTAGAATACTAAACACACCAGAGTGCAGCCTTGTGGCCGGTGGTCTGTGATTCGTGAAGCCGAAGCGTTTTCTCTCCCCACAGCTTTCTGCTGCTGCTGTCATGCTGCAATAGATTCATGCTGCTTAGCATCCACTCTGCACCGCCCGGCCTAGCACATCTCAAAACAATAACACGAGACACACATTGAATTAAAATGATGTCATACATACTTTAAGCGACCCATTATCACCAAGATGTTAGAAAGCGACACGTTTCCGTGTACTTTCTCAACTCCTGGCTTTTTAAAGTCATGCGCATGCATAATGTGCACCGTGTATGTGTCTGGCAATCTCAGCTTAGAGAGCTTGATGCAATGCCGTTCTGCATCAGTACATTGTGGTCGGAGGGATAAGTAGCTTGCCAAGTAGTTTGTTATGGAGGCTGCTGCTCTTCGGTAGCAGAGGCAACACAACTAATTCAACATCTTCAGACTTTGACTAACATCATCCTTTTATTTCCAATCAGCTGGCACCTCCACCCGAACCTGAAGTACCAGCTGAGGTGTGTTTAAGAATATATGTGTCACTGCTGATTATCTGTGTATGGATATACCAACTCCATCCCATTACACTTGTGCTCAGTCTTTACTAGATGAGTAAGCATATTGTTCCCCCTGTAAAGCATGAATTAAGCTCCATATCAGCCCGTATTTGTTTGTTGCCTCCCACTTGTCCCCTAATCTTTCCTTCCATCTTTTGTTTTTGGAGTTCAATTTCCTCAAGTCACAAGGGAGGTGTCTCTCCATGCCAGTTTGGTGCTTCCTTCCAGTGTGTGTTGGCCTGTTGAGCAGCTCTCTGTAGAGTAACGAGGGAGTCACGACATGAACGAGTGTGCAATCAGATGCCCACTCGTGACAGTCCAGAGTGGGAAATTAAGATTTCTAAGTTGAAAAAAGCAAGTGGTGCTGTTGATGTAATGTTTTAAATGGGTTTTAAATGAGCAATGAAAAGAATTCCCTCTTATTCATAAACCATTTGTTGGTGTATGACGTCTGAGAATCGGTTCCCCTCCCGCATGAAACCCTGCTTGTCTTGCCCTCGCCTCTTCCCTGACACAACCACTTCCTTCATAACTGCATGATCTAATTTGCAACAAATTTCCTGCATGCTATTAAAATAACTAATTTGCACTGTATTAACATCCTGTTTCGTTTTCTAATTTCTACCAAATTCCCTCCGGAGCATTTTATTTGTTGTTTTTTTTTATTTTATGGCTTTCTGCTAACTCACCTCACGTTTTAAGGAGCTTGATCCCAACCAGCCACTGAAGCAACTGGAGGATCAGAGGAGGGTACGTACTGAGTTTGGTTTGCCGGGGTCCCTTCAGGCCTCCGTCTTATTGACGGGTGACAGCTGACTTATGTGGTGTCCCCACAGTCCCACTGCTTCCACAGCATGGCACTCCCTCACTTCCCTGCCAATTAAATGAAATGTAATGTGATCTAGTGCATCAGAGTCGGTGTTCGTCTCACTCTCCTTGTGATGTGTTTGGCCCCGAGGGACCGTATTGATGACTGTAGCACTGATTTACACCAAAACAAAATGAGACAGTTCTCATTCCAAACATATGTGGCGTTTGAACATCACTGACTGAGGAGAGAGGACAAAGGTCAGATAAGAAGATGGTGTAATTTATTTATTCCAATGGTTTTAAATGCAACTGCAATGATTTTAAAGTGTTTTAATTTGTTGTTTTAAGTACCAATACAAGGACGGAGAAGAAAATCACAGCTCAAATGATCTAATAAGAAGATAACAGACTCGAGTCCTTTCGTTGGAAGATGATTGGGGCAACTGTAAAATCAAAAATGTTTTTTTTCAGAATTAAGACTTTTTGAATTCTGAGATTAAACTCTGAAAGTTTTTTTTTTTTTACAGTGGCCCTAATCCTCTTCTGTACTGTTGTAATGGAAACAATAACCTATCTTTCCCATGGAGCCTTGCAACCTCTGGCAATCTCATATTAAGGGATTCTTCATGTATACCTTGAAACTCTTCACGTAATACCGTACCGCCGTATTGGTGCACAGGCAGTCACTTTGGGATGAATCTCAGTCTTTGCGACGTGGTCGATGTAATCGGACAACATGTGCTGACATCCATTTTCACTGATAGGGAGAAGCTCTGCGACAGATCTTGGTCAATCGATACTATGGCAATGTCAAACCCGGGCAGAGGAGGGACAGCAGCAACACCTTCAGCAACGGGCCGCTCGCCGCCGGAGCCCCGGGGAAATCACCTACAGGTGGGTGTGACGAGGCAGGAGCGGTGTGTTTTGATGGCCTTGAAAGATTAACACACTTCCACGCATGCAAATAGGCGAAACACAAGCAAACTAAAAATATCACGACATCGATTCGACACCACGTCAGAACCAGAGGACAATTCAAAGTGCTGAACTTGTGTTGTTTGACAAGGTTAAACCCTGAATACTTTCCTCTTTCCTTATCTACGTAGGCGAAGTTATCTAACCAGTGGTAATATGGTTACTTTAAGAATGACGTTGAATGTTTACGTGGCTGTGACTCAGTGAAAGTCAAAGGTTTCTTATTAAGGTCATGTCAGCAACATTCTGATAGATAGTTTAAATTGCTTATCTCCTATTACAGGTTGTGAAAGTAAAACGTTACATTTATTCATTCCAGCAAGTCGCTGTGTGTTTGTTATCGGAGATGTGATTCATGGATCCTCTCTAAAGACGTCGAGCGGCGCCAAAACCACGATCTTATGCACAGATGTGTCTTGTACGCCTTTAAGGCCGTGGACTTTCGCTCTTGTCCTGAGAATACTGGCTCTTCCCTCAGCATAACGTAGGCTGTGTTGTTGCCGGGCGACCAGAGAGCCAAGCTCTGTCTAGAATGAGATGTGTTGTTGATTCAGTTGCTCAGCCAGCCAGAGACGGCTCTGATGGGTTCTGTTATCTCACCACCGCTTCCCTGAGCGGCTGTTGTAACCAGCAGCCAAGGGCGTGGTTGAAGTACCTCAAGGGATTGTAGCCGGAGCCAAAATGAGACCTGCAGCTTAATTAAACATGATCTGATCTCTTAGTTGCAGCATCTACATGTGCATGGCTTATATACGTACAGCATCGTGATGTTTGATCCACTGACAGAATACAAATGATACAGTGTGCAATTGTCTTTTTCTCTTTTGTCAAATATAATGAGTTAAATATGTTTTTGGAAGAAATTAGAAATCATGTTGGACAAGTTCATTGATGTTTTATGGACAATGAATCAATTATACAATCAGAAAATGTATCAATAATGAAATTAAACGGCAACTTAATACTTCTTAATATAGTTATTGTTGCAGGCATGAAACTTTATAACTGTGAATTGATCGCCTGTGTTCTGTGATGATAGTGGTCAGCTCCGGGGTCGGAGGTCGAGGGGACCTGAGTTTGGCGGAGGTCCAGTGCCACCTGGATAAAGAAGGAGCTTCGGATCTGGTCATCGACCTCATCATGAATGCGACGAGCGACCGGATCTTCCAGGAGAGCATCCTCTTAGCCATTGCACTGCTGGAAGGGGGGAACACGGTCATCCAGGTGAGCTGGGAGCTCCTGGGGGGGCTGCTGGGGGCTGCTGGGTTCAAGAGTGCACAGCACAAACAGGAAATATTAATGTGGTCCAACACTCATACGTCTCAACCTGCAATCACTCTGTACGGGACAATGAGCTCAGCACTCCCCTGAGGGACGCATGAGCGTAATGTCAGGAAATAGATGTTATCTGAGGCCGCGCTGTCAAGAATTAAAGTTATTACCCTGGAACATTCCTGCGTATACTTTAAAAAATGGCTTTGAGGACGACTTTAAGGACGACCATTGTGAACGAGACACTTCCTTGCATCATCTGGACGTCTTACTGATATTTTGTTTTGGACAATAAAGGGAGAGGAAGTCAGGTCAAGCCGTGCAGCCGAGCACGTCAGTGCCTCCCCACAGTCAGCCAGGAGTTGCTACAGCAACGCAACGTCATAGCAAGAAGGATAGAATAGAGGATAAAACGCTGCTATGATTGCAACTGCATTATTTGGCCTTTGCAGGGTGGCGTGTCTCATGCATGTACTAGATAAATATTCGGTGACTGCATGTAGCTTGTAAGCCATCCATCTGTATGCTGCCTTTATCATGTGCATGTGTGCTCTTGTTCATTGTCTGGCATAAACAGGACTGTTACATAATAGGCTCCTATTTGCATAGTACCATTACCTGACAAGGCATGACTTCCCAGTGTGTACACAACGGCGCTCACATGACTCCTGTTACATAAGCTGCTGCCTCCCTGGGTGACTGAAGCCCAGCACCCCGGGCCTCCCAGCATTCTAACCGGGCTCTTGAATGGGTCATGCTTTGCTGGTGGAAAAGACGGCAATAAAAGTCTCCACCGTTTCTTGAGGCCTCATTAGAGATCCAGTTGATGATTATAGCGCTCTGGTGCTACCTGAGGAGACGTCCCTGCCTGCACCCTCCCTTCAGGCAGTTCAACTCATTTGACTCCTTGACTTTGGTGTCAGTTCATGTGCTGATTGAACCTTTTGAGTTGAGGACACAGTGAGGATGCTCAGTCTCCTCTGCAGTCGGTCCCTTTGTCTGTTTAGTGCACTCAAGGCCATTGTAAGTTCTGTTCGAGCCACAATCACTATATGACAGTGCTTAAGTTGCAAATTGCTTCATGTTTTGATGAAAATAACTTTAAATTCAGTACCAGGATTCAAAGCAAAGGCCTGTCTTTTGACTCTTGCTATGACAAATCAGTTTTCGTACTATTGCTGCAGGAGAAGAACCTCAAAGTGAACTTCACAAGCAGAATAGTTTACTGGCTTTAACAATAAGGAGGAACAGTTTCATAATTTAAGTCAGGTGTTCTTTTCCTCCTCTGGCATGGTGAAAGTACAAGTGATCTTTGTTGAAAGGTCAGGTATGGTTCAAAGGGAATTCACAGCACATTCGCAGATCCTTCATATTTCCTTGTCTTACGTAACGACTGGTTGCCTGCACCCCTTCTAGGACAGAAGGCGTCTTGTTGTCTAAATGAGAAGCAGGACAAAAACTTGCCCCCAGAAGTCTCCAAGAAGTCTGTTTGTTTGTTTCTGGGATTGCCTAGCCAACAAAATTTCTGGGAAAAAAGCAGGGGTAAAGAGAAGGAGATGGATTGTGGTTGGCTTCAGCCTGAGTTCACCCGGCACTGAGAGCCCGTTGCTAGGTGGATTTGATAAGGCAGCGCTGACAGATGGGGGAAGTGTGATTGTGAATAGTGAAAGAAATGCAGTCCTACCAGCTTTACCCCGGCTATCTGTTTGCATGAAGCCGAGGTGTGACACCCTGGACAGGCCGCCAACGCATCACCCTCCCTCGAGATGTTTATCTGCTGACTATGTTAATTAGAGGCTTCACCATGACACCACACCCTGGGACATCCTGATTGTCAAATCCTAATAATTACATGTGCTGTGCATCCATCCATCCATCCGTTCGCTATGCGGCTTATCCTGTAGCAGGGTCACTGCGGTGCCGGACCCGGTCCAAGCCAACCGGTAAACAGAGACAGACGCATAGACACAGACAACCATTCACCCTCACATTTACACCTGGGGGCAATTTATCTTTCAATCTACGTAATGGCATGTTGTGTTGTGTGTTTGTTCAAAGACTTTTCTTTCACTGTATTAGCAGACTGCATCATTGGTTTTACACATTCATTTACTAAATAGCACCTGAACACTGATTTTTAGGTCCATTTCCATGTAAAATTCCATTGATTCCCAAAAGCAGTTACAGTCAAGCTAATACCTTAGCCGACTATTTATTCTGAGCATTAGCCAAGAATCTGATTTCAAAAGAGATGGATGTATATTAGCGGATATTATTATTAGTGTCCGACCGATATATCGGTCCACCGATATATCGGTACCGATATGGCGTTCTTTTTTATATCGGTAGTTATATCGTATCGGTGAAATTTTGTCCGATATGAAAAAAAAAAAAAAATAAAAAATAAAAAATTCGGCCGCATCGTCTCCCGGCATTTTTATCACTAGAAGTGTTTTTTATGACCGTAAATCCTTGCTGGTAAAGTACAGCGATCATGGCACTTTAACTAGTGCTAGTACTAGTACATTCACAATATGAATGTACATGTGCACGTATGATGGTAGAGTCTGTATGTCTGTAGGTGTGTGTATACATATGTCTGCAGTTAGGTGGGTAGGGGTATGTATGCATATAGGTTATGTGAGAATGCAAGTATGTGTATGTGTGGAGGTGGGTGGTGTACTGTATGCAGGAACATGGATGATGGATGGGAAAAAAAAGAAAAAAGTGTATATAAATCTAAGTGCAATAATTTATCTGACAGGTGTAAATATAAGTGCAAATAAGTGTGCAGTGTTTTGCTTTTTTTATACTTTTTTTACATTTATATTTCTTATTTAAACGAAAATGCCGTTTGGAGAAAAGATGCAACGAAATTTCGTTCATATGTGCACTGTGTGTATGATGTGAATGACAATAAAGTTTTTGAAACTGAAACTCTCTGTTTCAGTTGCCTCTGAAATGTAGTGGAGTAGAAGTAAAAGTATTGAACATTGGAAATACTTAAGTAAAGTAAAA
>CAAKHC010015205.1:0-14919 GCA_901007825.1 Macroramphosus scolopax
GACTGAAAGGAAGGATTCCTGAAACATTTACCTGCAGCTTGCTCCTCTTCTTCGCTATGAAGCCATTTAGTGGGAAAATGAGGATGACAGTAGCGATTCCTGCCAAAGCAGACGGGCCCAGTTGCTGAACATAAAAAGGACACACAAGGTGAAGGTCTTTTACAGATGTAATGCAGTTGTTGCACGAATGGGAGGCTTTGTGAAAACATTTCAACACACCTGCCAGAGGAAGAAGAGGCAAAGGGCGATCTCAATAGGAGCCAGCCACACAGCGTTGAAGTACACCACGAAGTCCATGAGCTTCTGAGTGTCTGCCGAAACCAGATTCACGATCTCGCCAACGGTGCAGGTCCGCCTGGCAGCGCTGTTTATCACCAGAGACTGGACGACAACAACAGAGACAAGTTAGAGATGAACCTCTCATTGTGTCTGTGAGTTACACGTCAGTGGATAAAGAATTACCCACCTTCCTGTAAACTAAGCCCATGACAGCTGTCTTCACCCTCATTCCCACTGTGAAGCACGTGTACATGTACTGATGGTTGAAGAGGGACTGGAGACAAGACAGCAGGAACATGAGGGTGGCGTAGAAGTAGCCTTTCCACAGTGGAGCGTCTTCGTCTCTCATGAAATCCAGAAGAAGACTGTGGATGAGAGAACACGATTCTTAGTAAGTCCATGTGTTTTTGACCCTCTGATATAATAAAACAAATCCATATTTTCTTTGTAGAATATCCCGTTTGAATTAGAATGTGATAATTCTTTCAATACAACAAAACACAACACAATCATCTGTTTTTATTTGTCTTGCTTTAAACTCTTGGCCTTGAGCGCTGCTGCGGCTGCAGGCCACACAACGTAGTTGGGGTTGCACAACACCGCTCAGCTTGCGGCCGGGCTGCCCTCACACTTGGCCAGCGGCTTCCTTATTGTGGTCCGCCAGCATTTTTGCCATTAAGAACCTCCTTTCCCTCGCCGCCTGCCGCTTCGCAGCACTTCGCTCGTCCCCTCGCAGGAGCAAAGAGGGCTGTGGTCTCGTCTACTTCTCTCGCTTATTGCTTCGTGACTGTAATTAACACTTCCACTGATTCTGTGTTGTGCATCAACAACAACATTCCAGTCTGGCAAGTGGAATGGTGCAGCGGATGGCGGCTGGTGGGTCAGCCATGGCCAGCCCCTGTCTCATTGTCAAGAGTCACAAATCTCTTTCTCTAATATTGAATTGAACTGGACATTTCAAATAATTAAAGCTGCTTTGACTCTCACCCTGACTGCTGTCCAGGTAAGTTCAGTCTGTCTTGAGGTTTGCATATATCACCTACAGTGCACTCAATGTCATTTAACTTGTGGGACACTGGACGTGCTGTTTTTTCTGACGTAATGTGCCTTTATATTTGACAAAGTCAAACATTTACAGATTTATGGACAGATTGTACTGTCAAGCAAGTTGTTTGCTGTCCTTGGAAGTCGTACCTCAGCACCTGGGGGATGGCGAACATGAAGGCATCGTGGAATATGATACACATGGTGCCGGTCAGGAAGTATGGACCGAAATTGCGAGCCAGAGTCCTGAGCAGGAAGAACCCAGAGCTCTGCTCCTTCTGCAGCTTCCTGAGGATCTGAGCTTGGTCTGGCAGTCTGCTCCCCAGCGCCACACCAGATGTCAAGGCCTTCTCCTGCCTGCCACAGGGGAAGAACACATGGTTGCTAACAAGACATCTGTGTCTGATGCCCCAACATGATGCTGGCGCCATTCGAGTATTTAATAACAATCAGACTGTAAAAACAAACGTGGTTATTCGTGCCATCATGGATGCACTCACGAATTTTTGCCAGTAGCTATAAAAAGCATTATTCCCTGGCACAGTTATTGGACTTAAAAACAAAAGTTCAAAGCAGAGGATCATGTTAACAAGCCTTGAAAATGACACAGGGCTCTTGTTTTGACATCACGGTGACATTATGTCCTCTCGACTGGACCTATTTATACCCATGAATGTCTCTGGTGATGAGCCGGACCGAATTTCAGTGTGTAGAAATAATGGCCGCGAGTCACGCTCTGCTTTTGCCATTAATTCAACAGGACAATGCCAAACATATCGTAATGAAATGGAACGGGTTGTTTGGCTGTTCAGCTAAGAAAATAGTGCGAGTGGCAAAGAGGACTTTTTAAGAATAACAGGCCGAATGAGCCAGAGGAGACACGCACAGGCCAACATGTGATTGTCCTGCACATGTCGTTTACTCACACACACACGGGATATAAATCTGTTGCTTATAGCAGGGCTCATTAAAGGAACAATCTGCAGTTTGTACATATAAACATCAGTTTAGTACTCAGCATGTGGTAGCAGTTGTTGGTGCTATTAATTGCATTATGGGACATGTAGGATCAAGTGTTTCCTTGTCAGGATGTCTTTTCCTTTGTTGCATTTGTTTCTGCTATCACACTAACTCACTTTTGAATTTTGGCACACTCGGCCGTCCAATCCTCCTGCAGCTCGGAGATGATCTTCCTCGACGTGTCTTCCTCTCTCAGCGTCCACAGGTCCTCGGCTTCCAGAGGAGCGCGATAACCTTTCACGGCGAGCCTGAGGGAGGGAGCACGGAGATGACTCACACGCGTCATCGCAGACGAAGCTCACACATTATCGTAAACAAGAGCAAACTGCTGCTGCAGCGAGACAGACGGAGGTTAGAAATTAGGGTTTCTGAAGAACCATCTTACCCAGTAAACCACCAGAAGAGAATCTTTGACAGGAAAGAGGCGTCTTTCACGGGACAGGGATTCTGCAAAGAAGAAATCAAGAATAGACTTGATGTTGTTTTTCACAGTAAATCTCTCACCACTTATATTTTCTGGAGACACTTTGCTAATGGCCGAACACAGAGTACATTAAAGGGCACAAACAGCACAGTTAGGTGGTCCTGAGGCCATGAACTCCCACAGGACAGAATAAATAGAGCTCAGTGTTAGCAAAGGGTAAAGATGACGTTCTGAGGTCCGGTGCAGACGGAGAGGAAATGTGTCATCTCAAACTGTCCAGAGCGGCTTCACATGCAGACACACAGAAAGTTTGTCTCCTCACTAATACTCCACGGCATCTTTCCACCCTGCCACCCGCTCGCTAGTGTGTTTGCGCTCTTCATTACTAGCACTCCAGCGCTTATTCCTCCACTTCCTCTATTTCCTGTGAGTAACTCCAACCAGAGCGTGGGGGCAGACAGGAGGAGGAGGAGGTGAAGGAAGAAGAAGAGGACACACCAAGGAGCGACCAATGGGTGTGTCAACCGCGCCAGACTGCGGCTTCTGCACCCTCGGCCTCCTCGACACCGGGGCCAAGAATTTGTTAGGGACTTTTCCAGCTCCTTTGGATGTTTAACACCAGGGGGAAACATTACGTCACATTCCTGTTTAATTTATAAGCAGCTCATTTTCATTCACCTGTCAGCTGCTGTGAATCCGGTGTGGAAAACGTTCCACCGGGCTCGTGTTTGATGGTACAGTGAATTTCTATTGAATAATGGCTTTGCGGTTTGCGCGGTCACACGGATGCTAAGCGGCGATCGGCGCTGTTATCCGACACTGAGGTGCCTGAGTCATGTTCATGGTATGTAGGAGAACAACGACAAACACACACATGCTCATTCACACTCTCCTCATAGGAAGCAAAGCGGTGAAGTGGGGGAGGAAGGAGGGAGGAGGGAGGAGGGAGGAGGGGAGGTGAATCACATCATTTCCTCCAAAAGGGAAAGCGTCCTGCAAACAAAAGTTGAAAAACCACACGATAGCCGCTCAGACGTTTTTCTTTACTGGGTGCTGGCGTGGACGGAAGTGGGAGACATTCTCCTCTGCCTACCTTTTCCAAGACGGTTTTCCCCTCTGGAGTTTGATCAGCAAAACAGCACAGGAAGAGCTGGGCCAGTTGGATGGTGAAGTAGGAGAAGAAGGCGAGGTACCGGACGATGTCAGAGGCAATACCCTGCGGAATAAGAACACACCGACTCAGGAGGCTGCTGCAAGGATCCGCATGAGTCACCGAGTTTGTTTTTATTTATTTGGTGTAATCATCTCCAGACATGCTTCTTTTTTTTTTTTAACCTCAGGGACAAAATGAATGAGGCTTTGTGGCCGAGCACATGTCAAAGAAAATAACATTATTCTTACATCAAGTTTTTAACAGCACCAAAATGTTTTTTTGGTCGGTTAATCTCATTGAACATTTCTTAACAAATCACACAACATCCTGTGGTATCCGGCGTCATTCACCCTCACTGTGGCCTCACAGTCACGGCACTGGATTCATTATATTGCTTTTCCCATACTAACATGCTATATAGGAGAGGATATGGTTTATACACCAGGACCAGGATCACAGACACAATAAAGTATATTTTGGGCTTTTAAGCTAAATCCGACCGAAAACCCACATTTCTTAATGGTGGACTTTATATAAATGAAGTGATAGTTAAATCTGACTCTCAGTCACGCTAAAAGCCCGTATCTGTAAATAGGGAGATTGTGGTTTTACAAACCAGCACGCTTTACTTCCAGTGCAGGCAGCAGCTGGGATATTAAACACTTAGAGACTTTTTGTGCAATGTAAAACTCTCATGTTATTCCTGACATACAGGATCTGTGGGTTTTGGCACGGGTCATTGTTGACGACCAGTGCCGGGCTGTTGTGCAACTTTCATGCAGTATGCATGACGGTCAGAGCCATGGTCAAGACTAAAACGATTTACTCTGAAAAGTGCGCTGCGGTGGACAGAAAGGAGATACGAAAAGGAGCCGAATGCATCCAGCCACACGGAGAAAAACAACGGTCGGAGAGTTGGTGGGAAAAATGTAGGTCAAGCGAAGGGTCAACAAACATACGCTCGAGCCTTCAACACCACGATGTGAATAACACTTTCTTTATAAATATTTAGACGGGGTTTAGATTTAAATGGGGGTTTATGCTGTAGAATGGAATTTAATGTTTTTTAAATATGTTTCATTGTCTTTAGGGAGAAGTGATTGATGTTTGCTCCATCTAATGAACTTCTTGTAACATTACTAATCTCCGAAAATAAGTCCAGCTAGAGGTGCGATGTGAACAGGAAACATGAGGGTTGTTGTGTGCGTGTGCCTAAACTCTCAAAGGTGTCGCATTAATTGTGGATGCACACATTTCCATCAGGCTCCGTGTTTACAGTGTCGACCCGTAAACACAGCGCCTGACGTTCCTCTGGTCTGACCCTGAGCTGCCATGTCTCACCAGCGTTTATCCCAGGGCCATCATTACTCTCCCCCGAGCAGTGTGGGAATGACACACTGAGGGCGATAAAAGAGAAATATGGATGTGTGTGTATTTGTGCGTTTCACAGAAATTCTAATTCAACTGGCCCACGGCTACGCGCCCTTAAATAGAAGCTTCCCCCCGTTTCAACAATGATTGCAGTGTCTGACGGGAGGCGCAGGAAGAAAAGTAAAACACACACGGGCCTGACCAGAATTGGCGGTGTCATCCTCCAACACTTGGTTAATTTAGGTCACCTTGGTTAAAATCGGGGGATGAAATAGAGACTTGCTGACATAGGTTATATGTCGAGCAGGGCTGCTGGAGTGGTCTGTGTAGTCTGGACCTGATTACATGTCCCTGCACCGCTATGACTCTGCAGGTTCACTGAGTTTAAGCCTGACAAACCCATTCATCCTGGCTGAGACTTCATTCTCATGAACAGCATTCATGTGCTCTCAGAAGCTTGAACTATTCAGCATCATTTGGCGTGTAAAACATATTCACATGAAAATGTTTGGTATAATTATTCACTATTAATCAACAGGCTACACGTACCTCATCCATGGCCAGCTGGATCTTCGCTCTGAGAGGCACCAGAGAACAAACGACGGCCAAGACCCAGAACAGGAAGAGGAACACGGAGGACCGGCAGCCTCTTATTCGCTCCAACTGGATGATACACAGGGTCAGGATCTGGATGGAGAGAGAGAAACTTACATTAAAGTTTGTATCGATTCTAAAACAGCCGAACCAAACGGCCAGATGTTTTTGTGTTCACATGGTTAGACTGTTGTGATTTTATAGGAGCTGTTCTGGAAAAACATTTTCCAAGCCGCCTTTCAGGGCCCTTTAAATCAATTGAAGAAAATCAAGTGCTATTTCTACTGTTTTAGCTACCAGTGTCACTACCAACAACAGAGCACAGCAGCAGATTTAGTAGAATCCAATCAAGCCAAAGGAGGTTTTTGGAGACTTTGGTTTCTGGGATTTCCCTGGCCACAAGCGCAGATGTGATCGAGCTGACTTCCGCCTCTCAGAAAGAAAAAAGCGACACATGTATGGCAACACTCTCCACACGTAACAGTTGCATAAATTCATTTTATACTTCCTTCAAAGAAAACCTCAATACGATGATGTTTTCGCAGAAATAAGAGTGATCCAGTCTTTGGACGCGGCTCACGCATGTGCTGTTTACCGACTATAATTGGCCTCTCGGAGCGGTCGGGCCAAGTGAGACGTCATTTTGTCATGCCAGCTCATCACCGAGTATCGAGAAAGTGGCTTTGGGTTTGAAGAATGAACACCGCACTGGTTGCTCTGGGATGAGCCGCAGTGCTGTCCTATTATAAGTTAGTAGTCTGGTAATTATATAAGACTTTCACATCAACAACCTGATGCACACGATGGGAGATGTGATAAAGTTTATTTGCTTTCACTGATGTAAACAACAACCTGGGTTCTAATTTGTTTTTTTGCGATGACGCCCTGATTACTGGTATTCTGGTCGTTTTCCCCTCCACACAAAATAAAAAGAGATAGATTGGGACAACAATTGTATAGCTTATTTATATTTCCTGTATTATTATGATCAGCTGGAGCTCTGACGTCTTCCCTCTGTGTTGTGTACAGCAACTAAACCCACGTCTTGAACCGTATGTCCCAGACTGCTGGTGATATAAATGAGGTTGAGGCTTTACCAGCCCAATCCGAACCTTAATATAAACAAGTGAACCATAAAGCGAACCTCGGGAATTTAAAGGTCCCTCCTATTCCGAGCCTTCCGCCCTGACTCGCTGTATCGCTGTAAACCATCAGCCCGTCTGTCGATGGGTGGAACTAAGTCCATCACTAAGCCCCAGATGTTATAACCCAACCTTATAATTACATGGGAAATGTACAGCACTGGGGAAAGAAACGGGACTTTTACATCATGTCATCGCTGATTATAGTCAGTGTCATTTGTGTACTTTTTTGTTTTTATATCAATAATGACAACGATTTGCCCCGTGGGCTGACTGACTCGGGTTGGACGGTTCCCACAGCGAGTCGGTCCCAGCAGCAAGAGTAGAGTTTTCCAGCTCTGCTGCCGGGGGAACAGGCGGCGGTAAGTGGTTGCAATCAACATCTAGAAAATTATATCCTTTAATATAGATAGTCTGGGAAGTACATTCAAAGATGTATGTTGAGGTTTGTCATCTGCTCGGCTGCTGCGATAAAATATGTCCTCGAAATAAATGACCTTTTCTGAGTTGAATTCAACAAGAGAGGTCTCAGTGTGTCTTTACCCAAACACGTGCTGGTATTTACTCAGGAGTCTGAAAAAGACCACAGGTGGGCAAGACTGTCTGACTTGGAGAGGCTGTATACGGCTGCAGAGAGAGGACGCTTTGTTAGTGAAGGTATACGACTCTGTGGGCGCACAAGCAACCCTTCCTGTCTGGGTTCTGATCCGTTGTGCAGGATTGTGAAGCTTACATCACTCCTGTTCGCGATAAACAGAATTTGATCCTTGCTGCACCCCTCTTTTATACCCCCCTGCTCATCAGTTAAAACGAGTGTTTCCATCAACACAAGCCATGGAAAACATTTGTATAATTGCACAGCAGCCCTTATCTTCTCTAAGCGAAGCCACCCTGCATGCCACCATCATCCGGGTGGGGGAGCCATTATGATTGAAGAGATGTTTGAAAAGATTAAAGATCTCGCCTACACTGTATAAACCTGCACAGGTCTGACGCTGATTTCTCTCCAAACATTTGAGTCGTTTCATTCCTTCATACACCAGATTATCCTGCGTATGGTTCCTGGTTTAATGAAAGCCTCCGCCTCTCACTGCACAGTTAAATTATACATCTTTGATGTCTTTTCCTCTTGTTCTTTTCTGCAGAGGCATTGCAATTAAAACATGTTGCATCTAAAATATAGTTTTGGTCAGGACAATGTCTCTCGAAAAAGAGCTTCTATGTGTAATTAAGTTTTTTCCTGTACTACAATTGTGTCTCACCTTTGTGTTTGGTGGTTTTATTTTTTTTCTACATGAACGAGAGGTTGGCAGGACTTCATGTGAACTAGATTTCTATTAAATCATTCGATGAGTTGAATAACTCTGAGACTATTCTGCATTTCAGCCTTCAGAACAGTTTGTTGAGTGTTTTATACAAACACTGATGACATTGTAGCACCTGACAATCACGCTTTTATTGGCTTAAAACCTTGTCCTAATTCCACATCAAATAGTAATTGATCCTTCACCCTGAAGAGAGATGGTCAAATACCGGCTGTGTTTGCAGGGTACTGCAATATTTACATTGCCTGCAACACTATAAATCTATCCTTGGTTATGCGGCCTTGCACCTCGGTGTCTGGCCAGCGTACGGTACATTTTATAATCTTTCATGTGTTTGCACATTGACATGCGAGCCGGGAGGACACAGGCTGAAATATTCCCAAAGCCTCTGTTGCCCGGGGTAACACTGGAAGAATGTCGTATGATTGATGTGGGCTATATATCAGTGGCAGAGTTTCTTTTTCATACGCTAACTCTGCTCTCACTGGGACTTCGGCCATTATCCATAAAGGAGGCCCCGTCTTGGGTTAGGGTGCATTCACACTGGCTTTGGTTTGTGTGGTTGAACCGAACCCTGGAGCATTACCCTCTGGGTGAGGTTCCCCAGGGTCGGCGTAAACGCAGGAATCGAACTCTGGAGCGGACCGACCGCTCTCTGCTCCGTCTCCAACCTCTGCCAAGTGAATCTGAAGCGGTTCATTTCTGGTGTGAACACCGTTTGAACCAACCACAGGAGGCAAACCATTCAACCATCGCCGACTGGTGAACAATGGTTCAATCCAGTGTTGTCTTTAAAATGAATGGCAGGGGACAAACCTGGAACAAGCCGTGGTCAGAGCTCATCAGAGCTGCTCGTCCTCTGAAATAAGATCCTCTTTCGGCAGAGAGTTTTCCTTCATACGTGATTTTTATTACGCTCTTTGGCCAAACGTTCTCATGTGCGACCCTCTAAAGTCTGCAGCACATACCACGCTGCAGACGGAGGTGCATGATACAGTGCAGGTAGAAATCGTGAAGTGAGCACCAATGATTGATCAGTATTTACCACAGTCATGCTGCGTATGATGGGGCTGAGAAGGAAGACCATGTGCTGATCGATCTCCTGGCTCCTCTCCAGCAGGATGTAGAAGAACTCCACGAAGCCGAAGGAGGCGAGAAGGAAACCCAGCACCTGAACAGGAAACAAGTTAAGGATCTTATTCAATACATTAAATATGTTGTTGATCCTGTGTGTCAGCTACAATGTGTGAAGTCTCACCATCTTGGCGGTGCAAAGGCTGGACATACGGATGCGTCCATGGTTATGGCAGTAGAGGTGGAGGCAGTAAAAGGGGGCGAGCAGCCAGAGATAGACGCAGGGGACCCACACGAGCACTGTGTTCTGGAAACACTGGGTCAGGTCCGGGTTGGCTGTGTACCACGTACGGTTCCAGTCCTGCAGCAGAGAGGAAAACAAGAAGAGAGATTAAGAGAAAGTCCTGAAAAAACAAACATGTGGGTTAAATTGTTAAAAATGATGAGGGCCTAGTGCAAAGAATCCTGGCTTGATTAATGTCCTACGAGTTACCCATCAAGGCAGCGGAGAGTAAAAACCACAGCGAGCCAACAGACTGTGTGTGTGTCCGAGCCCGACACAGTAAGTTGTCAGAGGCTTTCTTATTTTAAAAAGCTGATTCAGCGTTTGTTTTTTTTTCTCTCACCGACCACGTCTCTGGCTTGTCTCCTAATATGAGACACAATTTAAGCTGTCAACACATTAAACAGTGAGGTCAAGGATCATGCTAATAATGAAGCCTATAAACAATAAAAAACCGTGCAGCCGAGGTGTCGTAAAAAAAAAAAAAAAAAAGCTTGATTACATAACAGCAGCACGACCAGGATATATTCTCAGTTGTATAAAAAAAACAACACAGGCAGCTAAGTAGCTTGTTGTTGTCTTGCTTGTCTTGTTTGTCACTTCACTGGCCTAATGAGGGGCAGGGAGTCTGGCTGCGCTAACAAGGCTGCCCTGCGGATACACCACAGGAAGTGGTTTAAAGCTCCTTGCAAGGCGGCGCAGTCTGGCCCTGCTGGTTCACTCCAAACTGGGGTGGCCGCAGTTCGTGGAAGCTGCAGAATCATTATATAACAGCAGTCCACCCACGGCCCCGTCAGCGCGCCGTGGCAGATAAGATCCAAGCAGGTGAATGCTGTGTAATCTGAACACATGCCCCATCATGACTAGTGATTAATTCAGGTCTGCCGTCAATCGCTACTGTTTACCGCCTGTGGAGCAACAACAGCCTGAATCATCAGACTGAATCACAGCAGGTATCTCTGTCTCACTCGTCACATGGTCACATTCCTACAAAAATCCTTATAAGTGGTCGGGGGTTATGTCATGAAAGATTTGGCACATAATGAGAGGTCATAAATCTCTGGACAGTCTGTGTGGGAATCTGCCTTCGCAGACCCTTCTGACTCCTGCGGTGGATGGCAAAGGGGGATGAGCGGAGCACTTTTATGTATGAAACCCAACTTGTCAAACACACACCAAGTGTTTCGCTGTGCATTTCGCTCAGTACTTCTCTCATTTCTCACCCTCGGCTGAAGGGGTAGTAGATGCCAACAAGCTTGGGTGCCGCAAGTCTATTTTTACCTGACAAGCACGGTGATGTGAAATGACTGGAGAATATGGTGCGAATCTGCTGAATATCCTCTTTACATCCTGTTGTTTCGATTGACCCTCTGTTACGTAAGTCATAAGTCTCACATAAGGGTGTGAACAATATAGATTAGTGTGTCAGCTTCTGAAAGCAACGCGATCACAGTTTCTTCCCCGGTTTGTCTCCTTTTAAACATTAAAGGATGTTTTTCTTTCTCAGGATCTTCTCTGCTGAGGCGGGCTGTGCAGGTTCGATAGATATCCCCATGACGACCCCGAGGCTGCGGCCGTTTAAGTTGACGTTGTTTTGAAAGTATGTGAAAGGTTGATTACCGCAGTCGATAACTGAAGGTTGCAGGCAACCCGGAGCCAAAAACATCTGTCGGAAACATCCCCGGTGCTTTGCAACGGTCAAACAACATGACAACTTTACGGTGGGATGATAGACGGTTTACTTTCACTTTCTCAACAAAAGTTTAATGGCTGTGTTTTTGGCTTGCATGTGCAGGGAAGGAAAGAGTCATAATGAGAAACAGAAACAGAGAGGGAGCGCGGGGGGAAATGCAGATGCATGATGGGACCTTGTGCATTCAATGATTTGGTCATTCCAGCTGGATTGCAGCCATTCTTCTGTTCTCAAACTGAGACGTAGAATTAGAGGGTTCGAAAACGCAGGAGAAAACAACAGCAGCTCCCTCGGTGCTGTACGTCGTCACCTCTCAGCATCTCATTGTGCTGAATCACAGTGCAGAGTTAATGCAACTCTGACACCGACGGAGGTAAGGTATGCAGGTAGGCCGTGTATTAGATTAGATTTCTACTGCACTCAAATACCTGCAGCCTGCAAAGTGAGAAGGTCAGTGTTTGCACAACTGAGCGCTGCCAGATAACAACGCCGCTCTTCCCCTTTGATTTGCATTTCTGCTTTTTTCCTTTTGTGCAAGCTTTTTTTTTTTATAACTAATGAACATCATGATTGATGACAAAAGCTTTCCAATATGGCAAATCACATTATGGTTTAAAAAGTGTCAAATCTCATGATTTAACAGTGTAATTAGAGCATTGACGGCGTTGTGTCATGCACACACTACACAGCTGGCACTCATCATCCAGCCTCAGAAGGACAAAATGAAATTAGACAGTATTATACAGCAGGAGATTGATTGACGGGCACCAGCATATCATTTGCAAGAGTATAAAGCATGAAACACAAACGACTTATAACGGATCTGTGTATGGTTTTACATTGACTTGGCAGAAGGAGACACACGGAATCAAAACATGAGAGTTCAGGGCCAGTGAACACAACTCACCCACAGTGGATCCAGGCCGCTGAGTCTGCAGAAGGCGTCCATCCAGTCGCTCGCTCCTTCCTCTCTGATGCTCCACTTGTTGGGGTTGAACAGTCCTGCTCCTCACGCTGCGGAGCAAAACACCCGGCACCCGTGTGTGTAGTGCGTGTGTGTGCGCGCGGTGTGATAAAGAGTTCAGTGTGTGTCCTTAATGGACCCTGTAGCTAATGGCACTATTTCTCGGGATTAGCCTGTTCCTGCTCGTCTGTCTGTGTGTCACGCACAGTGTTTATTAGAGAGTGAGTGTTTGAGTGTCTGTGACTTTTCCTCCCCTTTAATAAGCCATCATCTCTCAATAAAACTCTGTTTCTCTCTGCCTCGCTGCCCTGAGATCCTGCTTCTCTCTGACTCTCACTCTGTCTGCTTGCTGTTTAAGAGTGTGTCTACTTGTTGGGTGGGTGGAAATATTTCTCTCTCTCTCTGTCTCTCTCTCTCTCTCTCTCTCTCTCTCTCTCTCTCTCACTCACACCCCTCTCTTCTCTCCCACATCTGTTGGATTTTGATGAAAACACCACAGCAACTCCCCCTAATAGGATGACAGTCCCACACCCAGGCGCACTCCTCCCACTTTCACTGCCCCTTGCCTTCTCTCTCTCTCTCTCCCTCTCTCTCGCTCCTTTCCCCCCTCCTTTTCCCCACATCTCGAACCACCCGTCGTCTGACCACACAGTTTGTGCACAGTTATACCATCGAAAGTGAGACGACTGAGCAACACTCAGATAGCTGCCATGATCTCAAGATCTCCAGGATATCACTGGGCGTTCATGTGTTTCACCAGTGTTGTGCACGCCGGCCTCCAGGCTATAACACAGTCTGGATATCTACATATTGATTCTACTATTTGCTTTTTTTTGTGGAAAGTGTTGAGTCACCTCGGGGGTTCAAAGCGTCACATGCATTTCCAAGTACTGCTTAAAAAAAAATGCTGATATGGGCAGAAAAAAGGAACAGAAATGGTTAATAAGTCATCTTAGTTCATCAGGGATTTGCACCGTAAGTGGAAAACATGAAGTCACCGCGCGTTGTCTAGTGACTGAATCAGAGAGGGGTTATGTTGTAATCTCCTCCGGTCCGGGAACACGGGGGGACGAGAGTGTACTGATGATGGAGTGCAGTAATATCATAAAGGTATCAGCGGTATTAACAGATGGAATCGTGATAACTGTAATATAAGTTTGTCTGCTTGCTTGCTGCCTTCACTTTGCCAAGTGTCATCCAGTTTTGCATCACTACAATGTGGTCAGTGTATGTAAATGTTTAACTTCCCACCATTCTGGCTCTTACTACAAACTATATATTGTACTTCCACAGGCGGCTATGAGGTTGTCATCAATATGTCAATCAACGCCGTGAGGGCAACACGGATAGCAGTCGGTAAGCGCAGTATATTTCGTCACTAACATTGCAATAACATTACAGTTACCTGGTTTGGCCTCGGAGGGCGATAAGCCAAGTGCATGCTGGTTGTTGTAGGCCAGAGAATAACACAGCCCTTTTCTCTGTTTTGTCTGGTCATGTAGCACATATTTAAAAAATGTTTACTCCTTTTTTACTGCATAGACACCCTCATCTTACCAGCAGTGAAGAATTGCTTTACACATAAGCAAATGAAAAACTACAGCAAACTCTTTTTCCAGACATGTTATTCTACCATCTCGTATGCAGAAACACAAGCTTGTGTCTTTAAAGCTCTTTGTAGTCTGGCATCATCAAATTGTGTGATGATGGTCACCAGGGTCAGGAGACAGGGGAAAAGTACAGCACAGCAGCTGCACAGGAAAGTATGACACTGTCTTTACTGGGAGCAACATCAACGCCATCATCACCGCAGGGAAGAAACATGGAAAGTACGGCAGAGCGGCAGACCACCACCGGGTCCTGTGTCTCGACATGTGCAAATATGAGATTATTATTCATTTAAGAATGAGTCATCTCTTTATGTTTCTCCTCCAGGCCATAGCGACATTTTTCACTTTTCGATCGTTCCGCTAAAAGGTTAAAGAATTATGTAACTCGACATGTGAATTCATCCGAATGTGAAATTGTAAAAACTTGGATATGAAGCTGTTGTTTCACGGTTCAGTCGGAGGTGACATAAACCGAGGAGCCGGGCACTATAATTGTGGTGTAAAAATATCGGTCAGAAATAAATATTTTGAGGTGTTAGGTGTGCTGTGTTATGAGGTGTGGTGAGAAGTCCAGAAAATTTCGAAATAACAAAGTTTACCTTTGTTGGCTTCGACGTTTAACCAACTGAGGATTTTAAAATAAATCATGAGACTAATGTAGCTGTCAGACAGACCTAAACAAAAGGAACATCTATGGTCTCACCGAAAGTTGTGTTATGTCTCGGTCCCACGGGATGAATGGAGTTCTGCTGCTACCAAGAAATGGTAACGGTTAAAATTCTAACACCTCGGGTGTGTGTGTGCGTGTGTGTGTGTGTGTGTGTGTGTGTGTGTGTGTGTGTGTGTGTGTGTGTGTGTGTGTGTGTGTGTGTGTGTGTGTGTGTGTGTGTTCACTGTGTGTTTGCATCTTCAATTTAAATCCAAAGAAGAATTCCCTTTGAAG
>CAAKHC010015205.1:15204-38292 GCA_901007825.1 Macroramphosus scolopax
AAAAGGAACATCTATGGTCTCACCGAAAGTTGTGTTATGTCTCGGTCCCACGGGATGAATGGAGGACTGCTGCTACCAAGAAATGGTAACGGTTAAAATTCTAACACCTCGGGTGTGTGTGTGCGTGTGTGTGTGTGTGATTGTAACTCAGGCTGCTTACAGTGTTTGCAGCACATCCATTGTCCCAAACAGTACTTGGCATGGGTTCCCCTTTCTTTTTAAACTCGTGGAACAGACGTCTGAATCTCTGCGGCCGAGTGTGTTTGTGCTTTCTAATCAAGGAGGCAACATCTTGTGTTCGGCTGTGGGAGAACATTTCGACTTGGGTGTGAGAACCCTCCTCGAAAAGGGGCCCCGTGCACCGAGGCGGCCAAGTGTACATGAACTCTCTGTCTTGTGTGCATCGGCGGTAACGCAGTTAATGCACTCTTGTATGTTGTTGTCTATAAATGTTGTCAGTAAATGTACACATACATTTTACAGGCTGTCTGATTGGCCGGGTGCTACAAAAATATCTCTCCTGCTGCATCCGGAATAAACTTCGCTTCGGTCTCTGAGCCAAGAATCCTCATCTGATCAGTCCCAGACAGCTTGAGGTTTTGAGGTGTTGCAATTCATAGAGGAGAAATTACACAAGCGCACATAAAAAAAGCACATATGCGAGTCCGCTGTGCGGATGCAATGCAGAGAAAGAGCGTGTCAAAATGCAGGAACAGACCCGGGAGGGTTTTAACATACATAAACATACAAACGTCTGGCCTTTAAATACAATCCAAATGAGGTCTGTGTCGGCCGATGGCCAGACGGCATGCTGTTTACAACAATATGGGGAGAGAAAGCACCCAGCCCGGGCCGATGGGAGGCTGGCACCACAGCGGGCCACTTGCGGTCATGGCATGTAGTAGTAGTAATGTGGAGCCGGCAGGCGGTGGATGCAGAGGGTGGCTGTGGGGGTGGCAGTGCCCCAGCCAACCCGTGGTCAAGCGGTGGTTAACCAGTCTAGGTCACCTACACTTCCTCTGGCCTCTGTCCCTGGAAGGAAAAACAGTCTAGTCAAAATAATGCTGTCAATTTGGCCTCTTACGTTCGAGCGAGGGGAAGACAAATTTAGCAGCAGCGAAGCAAAGGGAGGGGCCTAAAAAACAGATTAAGAATACAAAATATTTGTTCTGTGTTTCTTTTCTCTCTCTTTTAACTCTCAAATAAACAGTTTTTAAATGAGCTGCGAAGCTTTAGTACAGCCTGTAAATTCAGATGTCGGCCTACGCAGGCAATTACAAAAAGGCTCTGTCTTCCGTTTTTTCTCCCTCCCGCCTTTACCCACTGTGCCATCTTAATCTGCCCTCACTGCGTTGCTCTCTCGTTGGAAATGGGCTTTGACCTGCGTCCTGTCTCCCGACAAGAATGCTGTGCTGTGCACCTCCGTTGACGACAGACACGCCGCATGTGTGCTGTTTGTGTGTATCGAACCTGTTTCCTCAGTGTGCAGACTTCAGACCTGTCTCACATGCCTCCGTGAGTGACGTGAGGCTAAAAGTATTTACCACCGAGCTGCGCTGGCACCTGAGGGGAGGCTCATTCACAAGAATCCTAAATACTCACAGCTTGATTACTCACCCGCTGTTACAGGAACAGTTTTGGTAAACATGTATTTTTACTTTCTTTCAAAGAGTCCGAGGAAAAGGTTAATACCAGTTGGTGCACGATATGGACAGAAGTATTTGGCCACCTACACATTACACCTACAGGAGCTTTTATTACATCCCATTCCAAATACAGGGGCATTGATATGAAGTTGGTCCCTTTGCAGCTATAACAGCTTCCACTATTCTGGGAAGGCTTTCTACAAGACTTTGGAGCGTGACTGGGAAACTTTGCCCGTCCATCCAGAAGAGCATTTGTGAGGTCAGACACTGATGTCTCGCCATCTCGGTTCTAAATCATCCCAAAGTTGTTCAATGGGGTTGAGGTCAGGGCTCTGTTTGGGCCGGTCAAGTTCCTCCACACCAAACTCCTCCAAACAGGTCTTTATGGACCTGGTTTGTGCACTGAAGGAGTCATGCTGGAATAGAAAAGGGCCTTCCCCAAACTGTGTCCACAAAGTTGGAAGCATAGAATTGTTCAACATGACTTGGTAAGAAGAAGCATTAAGATTTCCCTTCACTGGAACTAAGAGGCCGAGGCCGACCCCAGAAAAACAACCCCATAGCATCATCCCTCCTCCACCAAACTTTACAGTTGACCTACTGCAGTCAGGCAGGTAACGTTCTCCTGGCATTCACCAAACCCAGACTGGTCCATCAGACTGCCAGATAGAGAAGCGTGATCCATCACTCCACAGAATACGTGTCCACTGCTCCAGAGTCCAGTGGCGGCCTGCTGTACACCACTGCATCCGACGCTTGGCATTGTGCTTGGTGATGTAAGGCCTGCATGCAGCTGCTCGGCCAGGAAGCTCTCGGCACACAGTTTTATCTAGGAGAGAAACAATTTCACGAACTGACTTGTTGCAACAGCGGCATCCTATTACAGTACCACGTTTGAATTCAGTGAGCTCTTTAGAACGACCCTTTCTTTCGATGAATTTTTAACCATGAGGAGAAAGTATTAAAAAGCCTTTAAAGTGTTTTGTTCCTGAATGAGGGTAAGATGTGCAGCATTAGTGCAGCATCAGCAATAACATTGATGTTGGGGTCATTGACTGTATAGAAGAAGGGATTATAGTCATTGGATGTATTACATGTGCAATAGTTTGCAGACTCCTGGTTAGAAGCTTTCTTTGCATTTTTGCTGCCTGCATCCTGGCTTTTTGCAACAAGAGGCGCGACCGTATACGGAGGATAAAGTGGAGCTGGAGAGCGGTGGGGGGGTGGGGGGGTGGATCTGACTGAGACACAGACAAGTCCCTGTGGTTGCAGCTTGTCAATCATAATGTTCCTTTGCCCTGAAACACACCGTGCTTTATCATCTAGTTTACTCTAAATAAGACCATCATTTAGAAAAACAACATCATGCTCCATTGAAGAAGCCTTTATTGCAGTAGACTTCTATATAATTGGACGTCTTTTTCAAACCGCCGAAGCCACCCTCTGCAAGACTATAAAAGATGTATGTTTAAGGCAGTCACATGTGCATATTCAGACTCGACACATCTTCAGAGTTTATAAAAGGATGCAGTTTATGCATGTGGCAGGAGCGTGAACTTAGGTCTAAAGATTTAAGGACATAGCCTTACAGTCCCAACCTGGGACTTCCAATGATACTTATAAATTCAAAATATTAAACATATAAATGTCAATTAAGGACATACAACTTTGTATATAATGATATTTTTTAGGTCAGTGTTTAATGAATTTAAATGTATGCTTTCAGAGTGATTTACAGTGTTATGTGTGATTGGGTGCATGAGAGGCTGCATTGTAAAGCGCTTTGGGATCAAAGCACTGCCTTTACCAATTGAAGTCCCTCAATATCATGAAGAACGTTCAACAAATATGTCATTATATATGTGGAAGATCAGTAACAACTGTGCTGCCCTGGTTGTATTACAGTGAAAGAAGTTTCTCTGCAGTCATCCCACAAACCCACAGACTCCTTGTTTATGTCCCCCTTTGTTGAATCTGCAACCATGTGTGACATGATCCTCTCTGGTTTTAGCGTAAAAACTCCAGACGCGGCAGCTCAGCAGTATCTTCGTGATCTCCGGAGAGTTTCATCATGTGAGAATGGAGAATTTCCCATTTGGTGACTGTGTTCTGAGCATCTGTAGGCTAACACAGTGATCCTCCTGCAGGGATTATATGCTGTGGTATTAAAAACATTGCATGCAGGCATCACCTACGTCCAGGTTTTGAAAGTATATTCATGTTGAGACTCTGATTCCTGTCCACTGGTAAGTTGTAAGGATTACATTCAAGTCTGACTGCCTTTAATTAAACAGATAATCTGTATAACTGTGTTCCTGTACTAGAAGCAGCCACGTCGCAGGCTGGTTTTGCCACTTCGGTGGACTGAGGAGTGAAACCAAAGTGACGTCAGTACATATATTATAGCCTCGATATGGCCGCCTGGCTTGGATCATGTCTGTTTACTGCTGTTGCAGGGTTTTTGGTGTGAGAGTTGTCTGGGCAGCGCGAGGCCGAAGGTGAAAACATGCGTCACACTCCGAAAGCATGGGAGTTGGCAACCCCAGCGACACAAAGCATAACCAGTTTAGTAAGGTAATTGCTGTGTCTCAGTCTTTTTTCTTCTGGCTGCCTCTAATCTAAGCTTACATCTCGAAACCTCAAACACACAGTAAAGATGCTCTTTTTCATCATCGGACAGTGGATGGCTTACCAGCTGCCCTCAAACCAGAAGGTGTCTGAGTGAGACTGCTGTGATTACCCTGAGGAGGAAAACCGCACAAAGACGAGTGCCAAGACGAAGACTAGCAGAAGTGGAGCAATTCGCATCCAGACAATGTGAATAAACTCTGTGGATGAAGGGAAACAATTAGCGTCTGATAGGCAGAAGTGTATCGCCTCATGAAAGGCTGTCAGCCATGTCGCTCAATGAACAGGTCAACAAATGGTGTCCTCAGGCTTAACAACTCAACTTAATTGTGGCTGTTCCCCAAAAACATCATTCTTTCCCTTTTTCTCAAGCTTTATTAGAGATTCCTGGACCGACAGTATCGTTTGGCCTGTAACTTGGCATTCTTTGTATCGTATATCCAAATAGACGATGCACCGAAATGTGAAAGTACAGTCTATAATTTTTCAGTTTTTTACTACAAGCCACGAGCAAAAAACTTGGATATGTGTGCTTGTCTGCCAGCAGTGCGTTTTGTTTGGGCACTGGCGTGCCTGCGCCTCTCAGCTGACCGAGGCAAAGTCCAGCCAGGTTTAAACAACCTTTAAACAGAGTGCAGTGGCTGGCTGTGAGCTCGGAGGTCAACGCGTGGTCGGACTCCTGCAGCTACAGTTGAAGATTCGGAGCCTGAATCACACACATGGGGAGCGCAAATACAAATTGAACAGGAGATAAAGACAACACAGGATGAACAACAACATTTGAGCGGCAGTTTTCATGATTATAGGTGTACATGAGTGCATGTTTGTGACCTTGCCCTTGACCTTTAGGCCTCCGCCGTGTAAAGAAATGCAATATTTCGCTTTGTTAAACACTTCCGTCACAAAATGTAACGGCTTCTTCTTTGGCTTCCATCCATCCATCCATCCATCCATCCATCCATCCATCCATCCATCCATCCATCCATCCATCCATCCATCCATCCATCCATCCATCCATCCATCCATCCATCCATCCATCCATCCATCCATGAATCCATCCATCCATCCATCCATCCATCCATCCATCCAACCATCCATCCATCCATCCATGCAACCATCCATCCATCCATCCATCCATCCATCCATCCATCCATCCATCCATCCATCCATCCATCCATCCATCCATCCATCCATCCATCCATCCATCCATCCATCCATCCATCCATCCATCCATCCATCCATCCATCCACAGCCAACAACCCTGATCTGTTTCACACATCTGCAGATACTCAGGAGCCTCAAGAGGTCCTCGGAGTAAATACTGCCTAATTATTTCAACAATGCTTAATAGGGTATTGCGGCTTCTCTGTTAACTCAAAACAGACCTGCTCCTGCCCTGAAATAGCAGCGAGAGGAAATCCACGGGACGGTCCCCTTTCACCAGTTGCCCCATAATCGGAGTGACTGGCTCTCCTTTTAATAGAGCGCGGAGCCTGACTCCCACTCACTCTGGTCTCTCGTGACGTACGGAGACACCAGCTCATCACGAGTCACCGCATTGAAGTGGTAAGAGAAGCATCAACAAAAACAATTCCTCGCCTTCTCACTTGACGATTGTTGGCCGAGCACTTCTAAAAATATCCCCAAGAAAAAATGAGGAGGAGGTCTGGATTGTGGTTGTGACATTTATTAAAGAATCATCCACTCCCTGCCAGCTATAAAAACATTGTCTTTCTCAGATCGGAAAATAAAAAGCAATACAGCAAAATGATAAAGTGATGATCAGCTGTTTTTCTCACACTAGCTGCTGGTGCTATGATGTTTCTGTGAGTGGCACACAGGTCAGACACAGACTTCATTGTGGGCTCTTTTGCTTCTTTTTCTGTATGAATCTTCGGGTTGCCGCCCCGTGTTTGACACTGATTTGACGTGTTTCACTATTATTGAAACAAAGAAAGTGAACATGTGCTTGTCTTGCTCAAGTACACATCGACACAGTCTGGAGAGCCTGAGATTGAAACAAGAACCTTCCAATTACCAGATGGCCAATCAGCTTCCTGAGTCTTTCTGCCTCAAGTGGCAAAATGAACTTTACGGAATTCCCAAATAGTTTCTATCTTTATGTTTTTGTGCATGAAATAAGGACCGCGGAAGGACTGCACTTCCTGTCACATGACTCAGTTGTACAGAAACTATTTTAATCATTGAAACGAAATTGAATCACGTTTCTTTCATCTAAATTCAGTTCAATCCTGGTGAGTGAGTCACATCCACTGCAGCAATCATGTGTCAAACAGTAGCAGACATCACTCAGCCACCAGCTGCAGGGCCATTTGTGTAACAGTCTGGACCAAAACACTTGTAACCCAGAGTTTGTACCCTGTAAATCAAAGAGTACAAACGGAAACGGACTTCCGGAAAACCATACAGGACAGCGAAGGCGAGGACGGCGAAGAGCGCCACATCCTGTGGGCCAACAGGATATGTTGTCTAAATGACAGGCTTCATAAATGAAAGGCTGAACACTCCAAATGGACTGTTTCCCTAAATGTATCTGCCTCTGTGTTTAATGCAACAAGTTCCTGTTTTCTCCTTTGACAGACAGGCGTGATGATCTGTGTGTTGAAGAATTAATCCCTTCTTCTCTTCACGGCCTACAAGACACATTTTATGTAAACTTGCTGATTTGTCTGAGCTTGCCACTGAGGTGAGTCTAATTGCCGTCGACTAGGCTGCACTTTTGACTCATTTTCCCGAGCTTGTTGACATGCTTCCTTTAGACAGCCCTGGATCGGTTGCCATGAATGTGTTTTTGCCATCAGTTTCCTATCTGAGGTCGTTACCTGACTGGTTCATTCAGAAAATCACTTGCAGAGGAGGATTGCCTGAACACGCATGACTTTCAAATGCCCCACAATGAGGAAGAGATTTAAACATTTGGTGTAAAAAACATCACTGGAGGATTTGTGCCAGACAGACAAGGACCATTTAACTTGTACCAGACGAAGCTAAATACACTCTCCAGTGTCCACGAAAACAGGGGTTGTGATTTAACTGCTCTGCACTCTGCACAGGATTTTCAAGTGTAAACAATTCAATAATGGCAGAAAAATCCCTTTTCTACTGTTAAATCTCTCTACAGCCATCTATAAAGATCCTCTGGAGGCTTTTTAGGAGGCTTGATGAATTTAAATCTGAAGAGAAATACATTTTTATGAGATATCTTGCCTTTACCAGAGAAATACCACCAAACCATAAAACGGTTGGCTTTTTTAAACAACGTTGCATAACTTTAATTTCTCTCTCAACCTAGTGTTGTAACAATTTGGGATGTAAAACGGCTCTGTGGTAAACAGCAACTGATAGTTGCTGTGTGTTTTCGAGGGGGAATTCCATCTAGTTAAAGAATTGTTATTGTCACAGACAGACCAGCCTATACTGCTCAATATCAACAGCTCTTTTCCCAGGTAAAAGGTAAATAAACAAGGTCATGGAAATTGATATGATCTATGAAAGAAAGTCTCACCTGAAAAGTAAGCACTATCATTACCAATTAAAACAAGGCTGGGAATACAACAGGATCTCACCAATCTGCACAAACAGCACAGCTTTCACACTTTCCCTTTGCTTGCAGTGCATGCACCAGACTCCAGTTTTGCACCAGCTTTTGTCATTAATGTACAAGTCATCACACTCAATGATCATGACATTGTCAGGTTAGTCTGGTGGATGAACTCTGCTGTAATCTGTCTCATTTGGAATGGGAGGACACTGTAAATGGCAGCAGTTACCACAAAAGCTTTACAACAAGAAAGAATTTTTAATAGGCATGATATATGTATTATATTATATTATATAATAATGTATCAACTGTATTGATTGAGGTTCGGTGAGGTTTAGGCACGGATAACAAATTGTATTATGGTTGGCGTTGTGGTTAAAATGCACACTTTTGTCAAGGACGTGCATGCTCCACTCTCCTTATATGAGAGTGAATATGTTAAAGGGACATTTCACCATTTTTGCTAATACAGTTCAAATGTTTTCATCGTGAATAGTATGACTGAGACAGTTGAATAATGTCCTCTGGCAGCATTTGCAGGGAGTGCTCCAATGTCTGGAAAAATAATGCAGATGATGTCATCATATTTAGTTGCATCATGGACGATTTGAGATCCACCAATTTTTGAAATGGACCCATGCTAAGGGGCTAAACATTCTTGTTTTCATCCGTCTTATGTGCTTGGACCAACTTATAAATGTTGAAACGCTGGAGTACCTATTCAAAGCGAAAGGCTTGTCATTTGACCATGGTCCATTTAAAACAGTTTTAGCCGTCACGGCAGGCTAATATTTTGGAATGAGAGATGTGGACTCTGAAGCAAAATATCATCCCAGGCCCAACAAGTTGAGACAAGCTCTGCTCAAGAGCCTTTAACCAATATGTATACATATGTATATATGTTAGAAACAACATTACATACAGGAGTACAGACGTTGACGCATAATGACACCAGATTTGTTACTTATATACTTATTCATATCATGCACACTACACACAGTTATAGTGCCCCACCACACCAGTCAAATGAGACCAAATGAGACAAGAACCATCATGTCTCCTTTCAGTGAGAGCAGACATGTTGACTCACTGTAGTCTAGAGGCGCTTTGCCTGCGTTCCACCACAGCTATGCACTGTCTGACCATAGCCTCGGAGCAAGAGTGTGCAGACTCACACATGTCCATGGATTCATGCAAACATTACACAAACCCAGTCAGAGACACATGCATACAGGTACAAAGGTACATAAAGAAGTCAATGTCACTCGTTCTCCTGTAGTGTGGTTTACTCTTTAATCCACCCATCAATCAAAAGAAACCAGGTACGTTTTTTTTTTGGTCTTCCACTGCTTTACAGAATTTCAAACCTAACTGCTGCTAACTGTTACCTTTTTGGTCAAGACAGTGGGATGGGAGGTTCTCTGAAGTCTCTCTGGAAGCCACTTGTGTTGACAGTCTCAGTTTTTCCCCACAAATCTTCCAACCCTGTGGCGTTGACACACTCAAACATCTCCACAGATCCAGTCTCGAGCTCCACAAAAAGGCCTACTGAATTGACATCCTAGTGAAGTGGCGTTCAGATATTTATCACCTCATATTTATTTACTCATGCAGGTCTCCTGCTAACCTGTTATCGTGCCACTAATTTTTGCACTGTGTATATCCTGTCTGGGGACCCCAGTTGTCATTAATTACAGTGTTACACAGCACTTTAAATTACAATTACACAGCACTTTAAATAAAAGCTTAAGTTCACGCATAACCAACCGGTATTTTATGCTGGATAAGATCCATCCTGTTACATATATATATATAGAAAGTGTAATTCTCTGGTTGAGACTCAACAACAGCAATAAATAGAAATACGCATACCAGTAAGATACGACAAAAAAATACATGTATTTGTGTGAAGTATCTGCCTCTAAAAATATGCATGGCAGCGCAGTTGATTGTTGGTATGGAGGGAAGTTCACATCCGTTGATGCTCTGCGCTGCATGACCCTCTGTCGCTCTTCGCTTCAGTGCAGTGCAGTTCCCATACCAATAGGTTGTGGTTACTTCATCCAGGATGCTCTCTGTTGAGCCTCTGTAGAAGGCCAACGGAGTCGCCAGAATAAACTGTTGGTATTTTTACGGTTCTGCAAATCGCAGATATATATAATCTCGAGGTTTTGACAACACAGCCCGAAATTCCCCAACAATATGACTCAATGGAAATCAGATAGCTGTCTCCTGCGTGCTCGCCTCCTAACCCAGACTTTCTCACTATATATGCACGTCATCCCATTTCCACTTTTGCTCTTGTGAGAATTGTTTGTGAGAAAAGAAAGTGACATCATATGTATCAGTGGTTTGCAGAGATGTATTAATGTTTTATTTTGGCGACTTAGAACGCCAGCCAAACTTCAGCCTGAAGTGAAAGAGGCGTTGCTGCGCCTTTTTCACAACATGGCTTGTGTACTCGACCCACGTGAGGTCCTTGGTGATGTCGTAACGGATCTTGAAGCTGCTGACTCTCCCTATAGCAGACCTGTTGATGATGATGTGAATCATCTCTCCTCTCAGTCCACAATCAGCCCTTTGGTCTTTTTGTTTAAGAGGGAGATGATTAGTTAGTTCAATCCTTTGGAATCTGTGCCCCTGGCTTTTAACCCGCCTAGCCAAGCTGTTAATCCAGCTTTGCTACCACCTATGACCTACACACCAACGCACTGGGGTCCAAAAGAAGCCCTCATGTACCATTGTGCAGCCACACATGCATATCCGCCCACAGTCAGACAGACAGATAGGAAAGTGCATAACCGGCGTCTCACCACAACATGCAAACACACTCACAACATTAGACTGAACTGCCACACCCCACGATTCACTGCTCTGGCCCTGTATACTCATGACCATCACCGTTCTGTAGCACTCAACCTCATCATTCCACAGATTCCTGTGTCCCGGAACTATTATGTGTTCTTTGCAGAAGGCCAGTCTTTTATTCTGCTCTTCAAAGGCAGCGGTCGTGCGGGCAGAGCTGACTAATATGATTAAAGTGAGTGAGAAATAATGAAAAAATAAAAATAAAGTTTTAAGAAAGTTTTGGATTTATCTCCAATAATTTGAACAGGTGACATCTACTTGGTCTGGGTGACAGAATGAAATGCAAATGATGCGGAAATTGTCACCAACTGGAGTTGAGGAGGTAGAAGAAGTGCCTCAGAGGGTAACACTGCCATCTGTAGACCATTTGCTCCACAAACCTCAGAAACAAATGACCCAACTCCATTGCCTTTTAACTCGGTTTTAGTCTTGCATAACAATCGTAAACAAAAGATGCACTCATGATTAGATTGACCCAGTAGAGAAGAGTCTGTCAGTCCAAGAGGTCTATTTACTTTAGTCCTTTAAATGCTTGGTTTCCTCCCACAAACCAAAGATTTGTAAGCCAGGTGAACCATGTGAACTCTAAATGAGTGTGGATTTGTTTGTGTTATGAGGTGGCCCTGTGACAATGACCTTCTGAGTACGATGGGACTGATTCCAGCCAGCCAACCCTGTAACCCTGCATATTGACAAGGTGAATCCCACTGGGTTGTATAATGACACAAATAACATTCAAAGTCGTACTGACCCAGTAGAGAACTGTTGTTTATTACCTGAATGGTGACATGTTTTTTAAGTATAAAAACAAAATTGGAGAGTGCAATGCAAACAGTTATTATTATTAATGTTTATGATTGTCTATCCGGCTCCAAACCCTCACTCTCCTTGATGTCTCTCTGCCTCCTCACCCTCCCACTTCCTTTAATGTGGTTGTTTAGCAGGTTGTTAAAGCATGCAGGTAAATGATGCTGAGCTCATTTATACTCTGTATACACAACTACTGTGAACCTACATGATGGATAATTCAATGGTGTCAGATAAAATAAAAAAAGGGTCAGACTTCTATGAAATGTATGTTAGCTGACTTTATTGCCACTAGATGCAATGGTATTTATCTGTTTCCAGGTTATGAACAGCAGAGGGCAGACTTGGCATGTTGCATGTGATGGTGAGACAAACTGATTAATGTTCAGTGTTGACTAGGATAGATGATTTATTATCCTGCACAGATCGTTATATCAGTGATACTTTTTAAGTTATCTAGAAATAAAGGAGACTAATAATGCCAAAGCACACACTCGTCTTGATCAACAAAAGTTCATGCACTATATAATGCTGGACCAGGGAACCTGGGCAGCGTTGTGCCGAATGTAACGTAGTGACGTCATAAACAGTCGCCGACTCCACCCTCCACATGACATTTTCAATGACAGCTTGCAGTCAATTTCACTCGTTTTTGTTACGTGTCTTTTGCAGCACAGGTGGTTAAACCACTAAAAGACGACCATACGAAGAGCTTCACATTCAACACTGTATGACTTGTCTCATTCCGCAGGTCCAGCAATGATACGGCAGTGTTTGAAAAGCAGAGGTAAGCAGTGAGGTTGACAGCTAACAGCTGAATATGCTAAAAACACAGATACTGTTTTTTTGATTACCTGTTCCTGGGTTATACACATATTTCTATAACCACTGTATCCTTTACTAGCGGCATATCTTAATCGTCTCAGGAACGTTTTAGCGCCTTGCTGAGCAATAGTAATGTTTCATAACAGTCTGCTTATCTAAGCAATGGTAATGTTTCATAACTGTCTGGTTAGCTAACAGTAAATGAAGTCCGACGTGTAACGTTAGTCAATGCGTACTACTTCTTTCTCTAAATTATTATTTTAGCTCGCAAAGGGGGAAGACTTTAATGACATTGAAGGGCCAGAATGAAGTAAAGATGCATGGCTTCAAGCAGTGTCCTCATTGGTATTTCTTCTGTGTATCGTTGTAGCGAGCCTGCTGCTGAGCTCACGTGCTTACAGCTTGGTCCCGCCCCCGCGCGACAGCGAGGAGAAGGAGATGTTACACCGAATCCTGCGCGTGGACCACGCGGGTGAATATGGTGCCAACCGCATCTACGCCGGCCAGATGGCCGTGCTGGGCAGATCCAGCACTGGTCCTCTCATCCAGGTAAGGACAGAGGGGGGGATAGGCGTTAAAGTGGGACAACAGCCTGTTGAAGTGAGCGCTCTTCTGTAAGCTGCACCACAGTGATATCAACTAGCCTTGTTGGGGAAAACAGTGTTACATTAGCCAGTTCACCTTTACCTTTTAGAATTGTTACGTCTTGAAAAAAACACAAACTCTGCACCACTCTGGGCTAGTAAAAACTTTTGTAAATTACTGAAATGAATAACTATGGTACCACCTGTTGGATCTTTCTATTAGATCATCTATGAATGGCAACAAGGCGAATATCAGCTGACATCGATGTTCAGCAAATGAATCACTACATCCCTAAACAAACCCTTCAGGTTTGATTTTTGTAGGGTCATTTTAAATGATAGTTATACTGTAATATCGTGACACGGTATAATGTCTGAGACAGTTGTCGTGCTGTGAAAAACTCTACACCCTGCATATATTAATCTCGTTTTTACTTTGTTTTTCTGTAGGAAATGTGGGATCAAGAAAAGAAACACCTTGAGAAATTCAATGAAATTCTTGCGGAGAACAGAGTTCGGCCCACAGCGCTGTTGCCCCTCTGGAACCTTGCTGGGTATTTATTAGGTTGGTACAGCCTGTAAACATACAGTGGAGGTCCTGCAGTTTACTTTGAAGAACACAACAATGATCCATAAAAGAGTGGTGGTATTTGATATGGTTGTGTTAAATGGTACTCATGATTCCTCACATTCCTTATAATGTAACTTATGTAATGTAGTTTGATTCATACATTTAATCGTAGTTAATGAAGTGCAGAGTAAGTCCATGTAAGAGATTTCATGAGTATGTTATTATATATTGCTGAGTTTGAACTCTATTTCGCTCTGCTCAGGTCTTTTTGGAAAATATGTATTTCGGGTGTTGCTTTATTGGATTGTCATGGTTTTCATCTTCTCCTGACTCCCCTATAGGTGCCTCCAGTGCACTGCTGGGAAAGGAGGGGGCCATGGCCTGCACTGTGGCAGTGGAGGAGAGTATCTCAGAACACTACAACAGCCAGATAAGAACTCTGATGGAGAAGGACCCAGAGAGATACACTGAACTCTTAAACGTTAGTCAACTACTGTTTCCTATTTAAACCTGTCGGGTACATTAGCACTGAAGAAGAATAAATTGAATTGAAAATAATATGACCTAGGGATGAGGGTCACTGTTAAGATTGTATACTCAAGGGGGATCTAATGGCCGACAGTATTCACTGGACCAAATCCATTTCACCATATTTAGTTTTGATTGCTGCAGTGTGTGCAGGCAGAGCGGCCAGATGTTTTTGCAAAACTGTCAAGCATACAGTTCACTTTGGTACACGAGACAGTGACAGTCTGTCTGAACTCCAGTCTCAGATCCTGGCTAGAATGCTTAGGATCCAATACCACTGTGGATATTTTCCAGATGGGTCAAACCAGCACTCAACACATGACAGTAGAGCACCTTTCAAACAGGAACATCCAACTATTTTTACGCCTTATCAAGATAAGCCTTCATGGTTCATTTGCAATTAATTTGAATTGAAAATGATTGAAATGTTACCAGAACAGCAGTTTGGAACACCATAAGTACTGTAGTAGAACCAGATCAATAAATGTGACAGTACAGACAAAATGGTGTTCTGAGGAGAATGAAAGGTTTGTCATTGCTATTTCAGAATAGCTTAGAACTTAAATCAAATTAGGTCACTGAAGCAGTGAGATCTGAATAAGATTACTTATTCCAGGCTGTGACCTGAGAGTTAGAGCTGGTCGTCCATTGATCAGAAAGGTTCCTAGTTCCATCCCCAGCTCTTCAAGAGGCAGTGTTGAAGTGTCTTAAAGTAAGACACTGAACTCCATCTGCTTCTGGTGGCTCAACCATCAGGGTGTGAGTCCATGTGTCAGTGTGTTGTGTAGCGCTGTGGGTGGTATGCAGACTAGAAAGGTGTCAATTACTGTGCCTTAAAAAGTCTTTTATTCGGTTTTATGTCATTACAACCCGACTTTTATCTGCATTTAATGTAATTAGTTTACACAAAACTGAAAAGTGGTGCACACTCGAGGTCAACCCATTCACAGTTTGAATTCTTATTTGTTTCACAATTACAAATCTGTTCCATCTTCAAAGGGCATGTTGTGTAAATCAAATTCAGATTGTCAGGCAACAAAATAGGAAAAATGTCAAGTGGGGTGAATACTTCCTCAAGGCTCTCCGCATGCCGTCCATCTCATGAGTGGTCTTGTTTTGTATTTTGTTCAGGTAATAAAGGAGTTCAGAGATGACGAGATGGAACATCATGACACAGGACTGCAGCATGATGCTGAAACAGTGAGTACATTCACTCATAAAGATCACTTCCCCTGCACAGCTCACACACACACTTGATCAAAGTCGTTATTATTGTATTAACATACACTGAAAACAGTTCTTGTCATTTGCACATATTTACTAAATGTCATGTAAACAAATGGGATCTAATACTATATATGTTTCCTCTCTTTAGGTACCTGGATACTGGCTACTAAAGAATGCCATACAGCTCGGGTGCAAAGCTGCGATATATGTTTCACAACGTGTCTAAATCTGTATTTAAGATTATAAACCTTTCATGTGTCTTTGTTTTGATACCTTAACTCATTTTCTGAGTTAATTACAATCCCAAAATCAAAATAAAATCTTATAGCAACATGTTGCACACTGTAAACGAAGCACCTTGTAAGTCAACTCTGCCAGAATATTATTATATAATAATTATATATCAAATGAATATAAACAAATGTTCCATTATGTAAATATACATAAACATGTTAATGGAGTTGAATTGAAGTGTTGGATACATGGATTCTGTCTAAAAGGCAGAGGTACATTTTTATTTTGATTTGAAGTCAAATGTTTTGGAATAATATACAGCAGTTACCTTTCATACACTTTTATTAAAAGTCTCTTCTCTGCATAAAGACACTTCAGTACTCCTGTAGCTGCCTGTGCATTTGTGGACACGGTTTACCTGCACTGAATGATCTGATACCTGCAGTCACTAAAGGATTAATACCTAAGATACCCATAACAAGAGCATATTGATACTGGCAAGCCATCACAGCCTTCAACAAACTCTCCTCTTTCAAATCCAATCGGTCGTATATCAACCTGAGCAATGACTTGTCATCCCGGCCTAACAGCTAAGCGCCCTCACACAGCTGTTCCTGGTACATTAGGTCACTGAAAATGAAGGATGACAAGAGGCTTGTCCAGGGGCCCCTAATCTATTGGGCCTTTCAGCAGTTTGAGCTAAATGTTCATTCCCCTCCTGGTCAATATCCTCCCGGTACATTGAGTACTGAAGTCCCCTTTACCTGGGGTCCTCTCAAGCACACGACAATGCAGTGATTTATAGCCAGAGACCCGGGCTGATAGGACTCAGATGAAATCCTTTGACGGATATTTGTCTCGTAGTCTTATCAGGCAGTACTGTCAGTTCAATTTAAAGCCTCCTGCTACACAATATATAATATAGATGGATGATAAAGGGAAAGACAGGTATTGTCTTATAAAGTTGGGGTGCAACTTCCAACATTTGATGAACTGCAGGAGCAGACTTCCTTAAAGATATTGAGGATTTTGGTATTTAGATAGAAGTAAAAAGCGTTTACTTCAATGTGAACAAAATCTCCCTGAAGTGATCAGTTGGGATCTGTTCATGCCAAAACACAGTTACGTTCCAAAAACCCTATTTCTAATGTGCAGCTTTTTGTTAAGTCATGCAGTTGGAGATGTCAGCTTGGACTGAACTTGTAAAATATATTATTTTCTGAAAATCAATGAACGAGTCAGTCAGCTAAGAAGATCATCATTAGTTGCAGCCTTCAAGCCTTTCTTGACCACTTATACCTGCATTTGTTTTGTTTTTTACCACTATTTAGTTCATTGTTTTCCTCTAATTTGTCTCTGGACTGTGCGTATGACGTCTGTACTGGAACACACACAGAGGTGAGTTGTAACCCAGGTTTACAGACTGATCTATTCTGCCTGGCATGAGGTCAGAGGAGTTATTTCAGCTGGGGTGGGTTTGCATATCAGAAACGACCTCAAGGGTTAACATGCCGTATAGCCGCCATTCCTTAAAAATAGGTTCTTCCACTCCATCCAACGTGCTCGCCAAGTGTGTTACAATCATGGATTTTTGAGCCAATTTCCGGTGCAACCTGTAGCGGTTGAATAACCGAAAACCTGAAGAAGATATGAATATCACCTTCAATTCAGTGATCCTCTTCCTAGCATATCTGCTCCATACTAAATAGTTCTACCTGGGTGAGGTGACCTCAAGGAGAGTGCTGCTTATTAACTAATTCCACAGCCTAATTATATATATAAGAATAGATATATAGATGGATATACAGTAGATGTACAGTCTGGACTGTATATAGATTGTGAGCCAGATGTGTGGCAACAATCGTCTACCTTTTTTCACTATGACACTGTACCGGTAGAAAGAAGAGGATCTTTTATTCTTGGCAAAAAGGCATAAAAGTCTGCGGGTCACCCACTTTACATAAGCAACATGAGACTTTAGGCAGCTTTGCAAATCGAAGGCAGATCATCCTACATTAGCTCTGCCCGTGATTAATAGTGCTGACAGTTTTATGCAAGGTGCACCTGCTTAAATCAGGCAACAAATGCAGGGCTCCATTTGTAGCACCATCTTGGGTGACCAGATTACCTGCAAACAAAATCAGTGATGAGTCGGTCCCAATGCAGGTGTTAATAACCGTGAACCATAAACTCTCTAATGGTGCAATCAAATATAAAACATTTGAACGCATCATTAGAGATACATTCTGCAGCCATCTGTGGTCAGCCGGAGTTCACGTGAGTCGTTCTTCTTCTACAAGTCGGGTCCAAAGGAATCTGCTGAAATTCTAACTGAGAAATTGGCAACAAGGATTTGAAAAGGGCCATAAAACTTAAGTAAACTGGGATTGTCTCGCCATCCGTGAATAATTTTGGTCGTAAATTTTGAGAAGCACCAATGATACAAATCCTCAAAAGTCCTACAAGTTTTCGGATACAGATTGTATTGCCACTTGGCTCGGATCCATGCAGACTGTCAGTCCGCAGGCTGTTCTGTGGTTTATGGTAACTAATAGCTAGCATCTGTAGACTTGAGGGGCCACGGTGGATTAGATATCGGTTCAGATGTCAGACAACTCAGATTGTGTAAAAGCTCTAATATACAATCATTTCATCTCACAGAAGTCACTTTAAAATGATGAAATAATGACCATTAGAATGATTTCTGATGTAAGTTATTGCTTTAATGTATCTGCCAGAGCTCCTCGTGTTTAGCCTGTGGATCTCCCTGCACGCTGGGCGTATAACGATGTTATTGTGTTGACTCTCTGGGGTGATTAAAGTAAAACAAGTTAACAAGAGGTTCCCAGAAGCGAGGGGCCTTTTACTTGAACTGAGTCAGTTGAGCTTTTCATGCACTTCTAGTTATCCAGGTCAACTATTCCCATACAGCAGCATGGGCTGAAAAACAGCCACAGGAGACCAGCGGCTCTATAAATAGTAAACAGTAAATATTTCTAATGTTCTATTGCAAGTCTTTACATATAGATAGCTGTAGCATGATGTCACTGTGCTGTAGTTCACTGGGCTATTTACAGTGTCCAGGTAAGGTAGATGTGAATGCATGTACAGCAAGTGTAAACATGGAATTTAACCCTGGATTCAACTCCTTCACATGTTGCAAGCTTTTTATACCTGATGAATCCTGTGGGTGATTGAGGCGCGTCTCACAGCGCGAGAGGACAACACATGATGCAAAAGGTCTGACATCACTTCAGCTGGAATCTCTGATTTACTGCCAGTCACACGCCGCCATCTACCAACCGCTGTGATGAAAGAAGAAGCACACCAGAGCCAGACTGGGAAGTTTCTTGACTGTAAAATGATCAACTTTCGTCTTCTGCCACACCAGCTTGTCAAGCATCTGCAGTACTTATTAAAGGCTGTGGATTTATTTTTATTTTATAGTTATATTGAATGAAATCAAGAATGAAAACTGATTTCTGGAACACAATCAAACCATGATATTGAATTGACAGCTATATCAGTGTGACGGTTACGTGTTTTCTTATTAGATGGGGCTCGAGCAGCTGTTTCCACTCTGTTATGTGGTTGTTGTATCGTCGATCGGGTGCCGTGTACTCATGCGAAGAACCTGCTGCTGAGTGCTGGGGTTGAGCACAGCGTGACCCCTGCGCTGGTATCCATCACTGCACTGACAGGCCCGGTGGTTCATCCAGCATGACTTCAAGGCCGCGTTGCTGCTCCACTGTGTCATGAGCCCCAAAGACATTTCAAACTTCCTCCCCTGTCCAAACCAGCAGCCCACTAAGGCAAGAAGATAGCTTCAAGGCTGTGAATCGAGGCCTCCAGACACTAGATGCAATAAAGGAGAATATTACCTTCACTCTAGTTGAGGAGTTCATATACCCAAACTTGCTCCTGGAGTTATCTAATGGTTATTTAAATTCTACATCAACAGACATACTCATTTTCGTATAAATAAATCATGTACACATGCTGACTTTATCTTTCAGCGCAATTGTTCAATTCACATACTCAAGGTTGAAGATATTTTGTTGGAATGAAGGTGCGTAATGCACACCAAAAAAAAAAGTGGACAACATTGTAGAGTTTCAAGCACAAGGACCTGCAGCTTCTTGCAGCAAACCCTCTTGAATCCAGCTCCTCGTCTCCCTGCCACCGACCCCTCCTCCATCTATGACGCTGATGCATTGGCAGTTTGCAGAAGGTTAACACGCAAGGCCTCTTAGCACATGGTTTTAGGGATAGCTTTGCCCACCCCACCTGCTAGCCTCCTGCAGTGGCCCGGCGCTTGTACACCGATGCCCCTAAGACCCTGTCGGCCGTCCTCACTGATTGAATTGACAGCGCTGGCAACATTTCTGTGGCCAGGTCTCATATCTCTCGCCTGAGGCTCATTTTCATGCAGCTTGTAAACACGCCACTCTCATCTCCTATTAATCACGGACATCTTTCTACCAGCTATGCCCTCCACTCCTGATGACAGCATGGATTCAGAGTCATGCTGTTGCAGATTGTCAAATTACACTCAACGCAAAGGTAGCTGCAATGCATGATTGTAGTATGAGTCACAACCTTGCACAAGGTTTTGTTGTCTCGTTCTTGATCCGACATTTGAACACAGGATTCCATAACTGGATTACTTTTTGTGGTTTCAATCTATTGCTCATATGCTTTCACTTTGAAGTTGTTACCTGTGGAGCGCAACGTTTCAGCGCTGGGATGCGCGCTGAAGAATCCAACTTATGACTGCTGTCTCTGGCTCGTTGTTCTTTGAAGCTATCATCCGACAAATGTCCTAGCTCGCGACCGGGCCCTCGGCTCCGGAGGCTGGTGATGACACATGCCTGCAGACAAAGTGCCGGACCACCTGGGTTTCAGGTGTCCTGACCTTGGAGGTTGGCCGTGAAAAATAACAACACACGGGGAGAAAGAAAGCCTCCCCTGCTGCACAAGGGGGTCGAGCAGTCGCCCCTCTCAGAATGAAGTCGAACACGCCTTGTGCATGCTGTAGCAGTTTGTGCAAAATATTTGTTTTTAAAGGTAAAGAGACAAACGTAATGGACTCCAGGAGTGTGTCGCGTCTCACTTTTTATGTCTGTGCCGGTTGTAGATCCTTTAACAGACGATATTTGACCCAAAGCAGGTCACAGGAGTTGAAACACTGCTGGGCTAGAACAGAAGTTCCTTTCGATCCATTTATCTGAGTCCTGCTCTGAAAAACTGAAAGACATTCTGTCCAATCTCATATCAAAGAAAAACAAATAGCAGCAATGCCATCTCTCTTCTCACGACGTTCTGGCGAAACAGTGATAGATTTACAGCAACTTCTTTCATTTTTCAGCTATTTGAGGTATCTGTTAAACAGATTGTTGCATTGATTTCTGGGAAGACAGATGGTGGCGTGCACGCTTCAAGACAATTGAAGGAATGAAGAATTGTTCAGCTCGGTAGATCAAATTCGGTAAAGTGATGTCTTTAGGGTACATTTTTATTGCAGGTAGGTGATACGATCTCGCAGACATATTTTTCAGTAGCTTTGTTTTCTTTCTGGCAGCAGTTGAAAGTCAGTAAAATAGCATGAAATGCTTGAAAATGAGACAAAAATACATTTTTTTGTCTGCGAAAGTTTAAGACAACCTGATAAATCTGCCTGCCTTGTTTGTAAGTTTTAAACAGGTGAGGTCATCACTGCAGACAAAATACTTGATGCTGCTGATTGTAACTCGTGAAAAGTGATTGATACGATTTATCTCATCGTAATGTTTTTATGTCGGCCCTTAAAACTGAGATCACAGCAGAGCCATGAAACTGTGCAACATTTTGAACCTTTTACTGTAAAGTGAGGCTTCTGTTTGTGTATCTAACCTCTAAAGGTGCATACGTACTGATTGTTTATTCCCTTTTATCGAGCACCCTGCAGTGCCTTCAGCCCGGCAGCCTCAGGCTGCCTGTGTGCCCTCGGCCTTCCAAGAGATCATTATCTGCTGTGATTGACACGTTGGGATGGTGTGCATTTCATTGATGAGAATTTTAGAGCCCTGAGGCTCATGATCCTTCAGCGATCAGCGGTACGTCACCCTGCAGCCATCCCAGGGGTACAGCCACAGATCAGTTTCAAATACTCTGTCTCTTTCTTCACCAAAGGCCCTCCCCGGGAGTCTGCCGGGGCCAACCCGGACAGGGACACAGTCCCAGGTAATAGAAACACATTTTCTGCCCAAGTCAATCAGGTGTCCACCAACTGTGCCCTTAGAGTATCTGCTAAGCTGCTAACCACACGGGAACTATGTGGTACTATTCATTCCCTGGTCGGAGAGTGTTTGAGGTGCGTGCTCCAACGACCTTGGGGTCACATACCACTCAAAGGGGCTATGCAGTTATGCCGACCATGTAGATGTTTAAATCAATACACTGGCAATCAGAGGTAGGTGGGAGGAGAGCTTGTTCTTGAGCCATGGTCAGATGGCAAAGTGCTTTGTGTTGACTGTCTGCAAAGACTTGAAATATGTTACGGAGGAGCGCATGTTATCTTTTCTCCTCGCCGCCGGTCATCCAGTACCTCCCCTCGCGGTGTGTCGTCAGCAGACTATGTCAGTGCCTGGCAGGAGCTAGAAGAGAAAATAGGAGGAAATCTGATCCATATGGTGGCACTATAAAGCTGACTGCTGATTTGCAGGCTTCATCAAACCGTGGTCAAGGCTTCATCACTACTCAAGACTTGCCTCCTCCTCTACACCTGGTAACAGAGCTCTGAACGTCTCGCCCTCTCTTCAACGGTTATCCAGCCAACCTCCGAGGCCCCTCAGCAACAGTCTTCACAACAGATTCTTTAAAGGTACGTTTCGAAATTTGAAATCAATTTGCTTTATTGAGACAATTTAAAAGACAAAGATTGAATGAGTATTGATAAACGAACCTCTTTCATTGTATGTCATGCAGATATGAAGCTACTTGGCCATATTGCTTTCCTGCTTCTGCTCGGGGGAAGCTGGTGTCACACCAACCGTAATGGTAAAGCCAGTGGCAAGTCCAGCAAGAAGTCTGCTGGGAACCAGGGAGGTGATGCTGCCCAGTCTCCCCCCCAGGTCGCTCTCCCTGCTGCAAACGCTGGAAGCACTGCAAGCAATAGAGGCACCGGAGCTACAGCTGAATCGGGGCGGGAGGGTGCCGCAGCAGCTCGAGAGGCCAGACAACAGACAAATGATATGAGGCTGAACTTCCTCAAGAACACCCAGGTTACATGTAATGATGGAACAGCGGCTGGGTGAGATGTTCTTGCAGTCTTACTCTCTGTCATCGCTGCTTCTTGCAGTATTTTTCCCCTGAAGCTCTCAACTGGAAATGGATGTAAACTGTTGACTGTCTGTTTGCTGATGATCTGAGATGCTACATGGAGACTCATCGTGTCCATGCAGGGCTGCTTTGTCTTCACTCATTCCTGTTTATTTGTGGTTCTACAGGTTTTACCTAAAGGAGTTCCGAGGAAGCCGCCGATGGCTGTTATTTCTGGAAGGTGTGTATTTAAAAGCCCAACCGGTTAATTTGGTCCCCCAAAGGTCAGCTTGTTTTGGCGCCCCCTTT
>CAAKHC010015207.1:0-10842 GCA_901007825.1 Macroramphosus scolopax
AATACACCCGTCATATCTCCCGAAGCCCAATTTGGCTTATTGAAATTACATGTTGTGTCTGGGAAATTAAATTAAATAAGATTTCTGGCATTGTCCCTTCAAGTGTGTCACTGTTACGTCTCCTCAACAGACCCAAAGTTGCCTGTTTAGTCCAAAACACAAAAGATACAAAGTTTAAAGAGACACAGAAAGTTTCACATCCGAGAAGCTGGAACGAGAGAGAGATGTGAAAGGAATAATCATACAACATCTGCATCATTCATGCTTCCTCCGGAACAAATCCACTCCTGCCCTCTGACAAAGTGTCTGAGGTTTCTTGACGAGGTCGCCCGGCTCACAGAACACACGCTCGACCGTGTCATGAGACGTGTTTTTAACTTCCCTATCGTTCGCTTTCAGTGTGAGGTCATCCTGGAAAGTTTCTTCCTCAACCACAGCCATCCTGCACAGCACCCCCCGCCCCCCATGAAGGAGGGATGAAAGGATAAAACACATGAGCAAAGAAACGATGTACTTCTATGATTAACTATGTATTTAACTATTTACCGGGTGTTGTCATTAACACCTGGGTCTGAGCATGTTTTGACACACAAACAGGCCAATTCAAGAATCAGATCTTTGCACCCTGAGATGAACAAAGGGAACCAGCTGTCAAATAGAAAAACAGTTTCAGATCATCGCTGATGGAGATGAAGAGATGAAGAGATGAAGAGATGAGCGATGCTTCACAGGAGAAACAGAAAAACACACTGGAGATGTGTCATGTCAATTATTTTCAGTTCATTAAAAACAGTTTGCCGCCTTGTTTGATGGACACCACAGTTCAAATCTTATTATACGGGGAACACTGTGTGTGTGTGTGGGTGTGTGTGTGTGTGTGTGTGTGTTGTCTGCACACACCACTGGTCTGACAGGATCTCACTGACAGTGTCATCAGTTCAACTGTGGAAAAGTGAAAAACACACTCTTTGTGTTTACAATGGTACATAAGAGAATAAACAAACAACTTATTGTCACGCTAGAGGAGCAGGAGAAGTTTGCATAACTGCTTTTCAAAATAACTTCCACTGGTTTGTTAACCGATTCTCAGAATTAAAACAGAGGTTCCTGTCGTTTAAGACTTTAAGGTTGCAACTGAGAAAGACAACAAGCATGTAAGATGGAGATGTGTCAAACCACAATAACACATTCCCTCTGTCAGGCGATGTGTGATAGGAAAGAGGAGTCCAGGTTCAACTTCTTACAAAGTGTTAAATCCAACAAGTGCTTGGAAATACACTTGGACTGATTCACCTCAAGCAGCCGCGGAGGAATACACGCGGGTCACATGCAGCTAATTCTCACAATTTGTCTCCTTCCCTCAAACCCAAGTGTTGTTTTAATTCTTGTTCATCTCAACTTCTTGCTCTTTAACTCCCCAGGACTTACAAGCTTTAACTGTAACCAGAACAACATGAAACAGTCGAGTCAGAAACAGACAAACAAAAAGCTTCACGAGTTAGCAAGACGGAGGAAAACAGCATCTTCGCGTCTTTGTCACACAGACAAGCCGACTTACTGCGACTCGCGGGCATTGGGAGGCTTCGGGAATCCTCCCCGTCTGAATCCAGCGGGAAACACTCAAAGGTTCGGGTTCGACCGCCTGGTTCGACCGGCGGGTGTCACTCGGTGCTCGGTTCTGGGTTTGTGTCAAGTCTCCTTTCTCTTGTCCCGCGCGAGCCAGTAAGAAGCGTCGCTCGCTGCTCACGTGCAACTCCGGAGCAACAACAACACGAGCCATGTGTGTCCGACGCCTGCGCGCGCGGTGATGTAGTACAGATGCAAAGACACACACACACACACACGACGAACACACACACACAAACAGACAAACACACACCTGAGACAGACTTACATACACGGACAGAAACACACGACTGAGACACACACACACTCAGACACCTAAGACAAACAGAGACAGAAACACACATTCACGCCTGATACAGACAGACAAACACACACACACACACACACACACACACACACACACACACACACACACAGGCAGACAAACTGACAGACTGACACACCTGAGGCATACATACAGACACAGACTGAGACAAGTACACACACCTAGAGAGACAAACAGAGAGACACACATAGACATACACACGTCATTTTAGAAATATAGCAAGGTGTTTTCTCTGAAATTATAGATTTATTTTTCTATTCTTTTATAGGGAAACACTTGACAAGGTTTGGTTTCGATCTAAATTACAGTCGCAGCGTTTTCTCTTTGTATCGGCTGGAATTTTTTTTGTAATGTTCATTCAAATGTTCACGTTGGAATATGAATATAATCAAATATCAAGTCCAAAATTCAGAGGTTCTCTGACGTTTCAGTTGCAAATCAAGTCCAATTTGTTTATCAAAATATTCACTCCATCTACAAATCTATGAAACTCATGACTGTGTGTTTTGTCTCGTGACAGATGACCTCATTGTCCAGGCCGGTGATGTCAGCTGGTATTCAAACACAGGGGACGTTACTCCCCCTCACTCACAACTGATGAAGCCTTTTACATAATAAAATGCCGTCGAGACTTCAGGCTACGTGAACCTCACATGACATGAGCCTCCAGACGTCTGCTCCACCCAAACCATACAAAGGAGAAACATCTAGATTGTGTCAACAAAGGTTTATATGAGCTCAGCTAACGCAGAGAAAGTTAGTTATCGAAGGAAAGAACAAATGCAACACTGCAACAAACTGTCTGCTGAGTTATGTGACGCTCTCTTGTTTCTCATGAATCCAGACTTTGTTTTCCGAGGCTGGACAATAACTCATCCCAGTGACTTCCAGATGACATCCTTATCCACAGCACTTTACTCAGAATTCTTAGGATAGCTGCGTATATCTCAACGGGAAACCCTTCAGGGGATTTGTAACTTCCTTTCTGCAATATGAGAACCAGGATGACACTCCAGCGGTCAAGTAATCCGTGCACTTATAGATCCGAGAGTTGACACGTCTTTCTCGTATCATGAATGTCTCCAAAGAATAGAATACCAAAATGCAATGGGTCCAGTGTGACCAGGTGTGCTAGCTGTAAGCACGTTCATCACCTCAGGAGAAGTTACTGTATATTCACCCTCTATTACTCTGCATAAGGAGACATGGCAGTTGAATGTGAATGACAAGTTAAAACCTCCTGGGTGTCTTCAGGAGGGGAAGGGGAGTGACTGACTGGACAGCACACGCTTCCAAGGAGGTGAATCACTCCTTTATTGTCTGTAACTGTGTTTTATATCTGGAAAACTCGCAGAAGACCTGCCTGACCTCTCATCTGTGAGTGTCCAATGGGATCTTCGCAGTCTGATGACAGGGTTTCCACAGCGTAGATGTGGGAAATGAGGGAAGAAATAATTGTTGTGGAATTTAAATGAAACCAGTCCCTCTCTCTTCCTCTCCCTCTGCATTCCTGCAGTAACCGAATAAAAACACTGCATCCCCGATGTCCAAATCCCACCCTCAGGGCCGAGACTTTCTCACTCGGATGTGGCAAAGAAAGAAAACATTGTTCCTCAGAAATCTAGAGACAGGGCACAGAGGACTGGGATAGAGCAAACACAAGTTCAAACATTCATGACAGAAAGAGATAAATCAGGAGTCCAAACAAACCCAGACGAGAATTACTTACGCATAAACTCAAGGCAGGCGAGACACTTCCCCACTGCGAGCACAGACCCCTGCATGGACATTTCTCAGGCTCTTCTTTTAAATGTATAAATCTAATGTTTGTTTTGCTTGTCCACACTCCTCATCCTGTCCCTGCAGCCCAATCCGTCCACTCTGAATCCCTGCAGCTTCATGAGCTCACAGAAAAGAGGATTGCCTTGGGTCATTGAGGTTTCACAACCCCCTTACCCAGCAAAAAAGTGGGCCAGCACCAGTGCCAGCCTTCTTCTGTTAGGGTGGCACTGACCCTGCTGCCAGGGGATTGGTTCTTCTGTGTGCTCGGTCAGTGGTAGGCACGGGGCCCGGGACAGAGAGGCACAAGAGGCTGAGGCATAACAGACAAAAGAGTGCCGCATGGGGACTAGTTTCAGAGCAGAGGAAGTGAAAGGCTCTCCATTACCAGGTTGCAGCAGAACAGAAGTGCTGAAATTGCTGAAGATGCTTTGTTTGTTCATCTGGAAAATTTTCTGGCAAATGTAAATGTGCAGCTTAATCTTGCATACGTCAACCAGCTCTTCAGAAGCGGGTTCAGTATCTTGCACAATGCGACAAGGTAACCTTCCCATTAAAAGACAGCCGCTTACCCTCCTGAGCCACCTACGACACCTGCTTCTGCTATTGTCTGTGTGTGACAGAGAGAGAAGTTTCCCCTTAAGGTATAAAAGTATACTAAATTAAAAAGTTTTTAAATTTCACATCAGCTTCCTGTCACAGAGGATCAGTCTCAGCCTCGTCCTGACCAGTGAAAATAGTGGATCGCTCCTTTAAATGTTCATCATCCTCTTGTGATGACGAGTCAAGTTGTCCACACCAATAAGACAAAGTAAGCATCTTATGAGTTTCTTTTTATTGTTCAATGCATGACCACACACATATACTGGATTTTTTTTCTTTGCACTGTGCATGATGGGACAGTCACTATGGAAATGGTGATGTAGATGGGATACATTTTAGGAGTTTACAGGGAGTCCAAACACAACCCGCATTCCTCAGGGGGGTCAGCCGGCCCCTCTCAAACCCACAGCTACGACAGGAAGCTAATCGGCTTCTCCCAATCTCCTCCCTCTAACAGGACACCTTGATAAATATTGTTTTTTTTTTCTCCCAGAACTGAAGGACTTCAGTGGATCAGCACTCCCCTTTTCCCTTAAACATTCCTGCTTATTTCTTTCAGTCAGAACATACAGAAGAAAAGCAAAATAAACAACATCTTTTGGGTACAAAAATAAATTCCAAATTAAAACTAAAACAGGGCAACGCCTGCGACGTTTCTTTTTTCTCATACAAAGATACACAATACGGAAGTGGCTGGTCGCAAAAGTACACCGCAAGAAAAAAAAAAAAAAAAAGAAAAACCAAATGAAATAAAAACAAGAGACACGTAGGAAAGAAACCGATCCCGGAGAAGTGTTCAACCCGTCCTTAGAGGCCTCTCAGCTGCGAGACCCTGGTTGTTCTGGAAGGCGGGAAGCTTCGGGTTGGACGGAGCCTATTCTCTCCATCTCAAAAGTTGTCTTCATGCACCCTTGACTTTCCAGAACGCCGCCCTACACAGACTCGCACGTTCTTGACCCTGTTTCTTAAACATCGACTGATGGGACAGGGGGAGGAGGGAACAGAAATCCAATCAGCTGCTCTAAATATCTATATGGATTGATCTGAGTCTGAAATGACGTGTGTGTGTGCGGCTTCTCTCTCGACATGTATGTACTCGTTTTGCTAACATATACAGTGTATTCCTGGTTAGGGTGTGAACCAGAGCACTTCAAAGTTGTGGTTGCGCTCCCCCACCGTTTCCTCACCCCGACCACTAGGGGTCACTCTTTATGTTTAGGATTGGGAGGTGGGAGATCTGCAGATGCTTCTAGCGCCGTTTCGCCCGCATTTCTCCTTTTCTTTCCTCCGCTGTATTTACTTTTCCAGCTCTCTAAGCTTGAACTCTTTCCATCGATCTAGCTTTCTTATCAGTTGTTTTTTTGTTTTTTTTTGCCTTTGGAGACGCAGATACACACAGAGCAAAAGAGTGGGAGAGAGAGAGGGGGAGCGAGTGTTGTGATCTATCAGCTGTTCGCAGCACCAACAGCTGCCCCCGTTGGACCTCTCAGCCAATCTCCTTCCACTGGCGGTAGAACTCCACGATGTTCTTCAGCTCCATCCCCGCCGTGCCCACCGCCTGGATGGCGGACTGGAGGGGACGACATTCAGATTTAAATTAGTTTAAGATCAAATGTCAAAACTGTATGTGAACGACGTGTGTGACATCAAACACACAAACACACACATCTTTCTACAGCAGAACTTTAAACGAGGTTAGCAGTAGTTTCACAGATGTTCACTGGGTCTTGCTGGTCACCTGACAATCAGAGTTAAGGGAGTTAGCCCCGAAGTTAGAGACAACTTTGGCACAGCCACACTTAAGGTGGACTGACCTTTAAAGGCAGCCTAGCTTTTCTCTCTTTAGAGACGAGCTATTCCTCGGAGTTTGGACAGCAATTAGCTGGTGTTTGTGGGAGAGGTCAATGTGTTGAGTTTGTTTGTGTCTGTGATGAAACTAAATACAGTCTGAGTGACTGACCTTCATCGCCGCAGACTGAGTGCAGAGCTCTTCCACTTGATGCCCAGTTAGAATGGTCACCATGCCCGCTGTGTCTTCATCTCCGTTGCTCTGGGAGACGGTTAGCTGACGACAGCTATCCACCATCTTGTACAAATGCCTACAAGGAAGGAAGAGGAATGATGAAGATCATTGTAATCAATAAATGGGCATGTTAGAAGAGGCGAACAGCGCAGGGCTTACCAGGCTTCGATGTCCTGCCGTTTCAGTTTATCTCTTTCGAAACTTCGACCCGACTCCTTCTGGCAGCGTATGTACCTACAGGATGATGTGAGGAAGAACATTTGAAGGAATCCTGCACAGGGAGAAGTATTCAAGCAAACAAGGAGCCTCATCTGTCACTCACCTGTTGCCTTTGCGGAATTCAGACTCCAGGAAGCGGATGCCATCCCTCGCTCCAGCGTTCTCCTTCTTTAATCTGTCGAGTCCATCGATCACTACAACACAGAAGAGACTTCTTGTCTTTACATTGATTCAGTCTCTGGTAGCAGGGAATTGACATTGTGTTTGACTTCTTGTTCAAATCAGACTTCTGGACAAGATAAAGGATAACAATGACTGGCTGTCAAACCATGTGTATATATTGTTCTAGATAGTGCCAATAATAAGAGATACTTTGCATGCTCCGCCCCCTCATCTACAGTTCAGTTAGAAATAGTAATAATAACAATAATCAGACCTGTCCGCGGGATGATGATGATAAAGCAGCCGCTGCCAGCCAGCTGCCGTATGAGGTTCAGATGCTGGCAGAGAGCAGCTGTGTCTGGCACCAGGTAGGGAGACATGGACGACTGCGCCTTAGGGTGTTGAAGGCTGCCCTCTAGCTGCGACACCTCCAACTGCAAGGAGGATGAGACAGAAAGAGACCCAGCAGCTGATGATGATGATAGTCAATAAAAATCTCCTGTTTAAGGGTTTGATGTTTATAATTATCTCAGCGTACTGATTTTGGTGAACTCAATAATAGCATGTTGAGCTTCTCAATGTTCGCCCTTTGCACTCATTTCATTTAAGCTCAGGAGCAGAGGAGAGACGTGAAGTGAATCTAATATTTATCAAGTTGTAAGTATAAGAAACGCTTGTGTTAATTCATCCAAAACAGAAATGGACAAACGTAAACCACAAACTCAAAGTCAGATTGAGCGTGTTCTGTTGATAGTGGAGAGGATGCTCGAGGCCCTGCTGATGATGATAGTGAAGGCTGAATACTTCTGATTACATTAACAGTTCGACCTCCCCGCAATGCATGTCTGCTGGGTGTAGACGTTCAAACCTGCAGTCGAAGCTGGGCCATGTCCCTCATTAACCTGTTTCGACGAGCCTCCTCTTCAGCCTGGGAGGATAAATACGAAACAAAAGGGAGTCAGTTCATTCTTGCTTCTTATTTGCTCATCAGTTATTTAGTTAACGATCCGTTGGATGTTTGCTCACCATTCGGAACTGGGCCTTCGCTTGCTGCACCAGATTATCCTGCTCGGACTGGCTGATGCTGGTGAAGATGCCCGCCTCCGGGTTGAAGTGCAGCACGTTGCCCTGGAGACTGGTGAGGAAATGGCCAAAGCTGCGAATGCAACATACTCGTACCATGCACTATCAAAAAGAAAATCAGCGAGAGAGAGAGAGAGAGGACTTTATATAATATGCCTGTTTGATTTATGAGATGCTAAATCGACTTCACAGGACTTTTACACGAACGTGGTGATGAGCAGACATGTGAACACTGCAGATGGCGAATGGCACGATCTGTCAGATGAAGCCCGAACAGAAGGCAAATAACTGGTTGATTTATTGTTTGAGCTTTAAGATAATGTCATCTAATTTCTTGTTTTGTTCCATCTTAAATACTCTGCTTGAAGCCGTGTGAATGATGAATCGATGGTCAAAAAAAAAAGAAGTGCAAGTTAATTTTGCAGTTATTCCATTGATCAACTAATTGAAGTTATTTTAGCTTCAGTTTGAATTATTGAGCTGAAATCAGAAGCTTTGTGACAGTTTTAAACAATGCCAGTGTCATTTCAACCTTCATCGTGCACTCGGAGGTTTTCCTGACATTTCAGTCCAAATGAGATCTTGTAAAATCTTTCTATTTAGATATTTAACACGTGGGATTAATTCCATTTTGTTGGTACAAGGTTAGCAGGGAAAGGTGTTGACTCTGGACTCTTACCGACACTGCTGATGGAACGGTTCTCTCACTGCTTCTTTTATGTGTTAAATATTGAAACATATTAAGAAGAGCATTTTTCAAAAGTGACATGACGTCTCCCGCTGGACCGGACTCAGTCTGAACCCCTATTTCTACATCATACATCAGAGAGGTGGATGGAGTCAAACAGTGTTTTCCTCCGCCTGGATGTGATGCACTTGTCCCAGATGTTTCAAAAAGCTTTCTCCTGTTTTCGCTCTTACAAGAAAAAAAGTGCGCACTTGAAGCTACGAGCATTATCAGCATCAACTCTCGTGGAGCGTAACCAGACTTTAAGCTTTTAGTTCGCCACGCCATTCATCACTAAGAGCAGAGTCTGTGTGTGTGAGGGGCAGAGAGAGCAGGCCACGCCCCTTGCACATACGATAGGCCCAGGTGCTCAGAGAGAGATTTCTTTTTTGGATTAGAAATAGGGATAACACATCATAGGTAAATGTCTAATTCTTATTAAGTTTAAAAATCCTTTGTTCAAAACTGAGAGCAGAACCGGAGACGTTGTAGCTGCTCAATACTTCAGTCTTTAATAATTAAGCCCTGAGGCCTCTGTTCACATCACCCAAACACACTCGTAACACAGGCGACATAACCAGCAATGATCAGGTGTCATGTTTCTATAATAGTCGGCTGATAAGTGGCAGCAGGTGGAGCTAATGCTGTGTGTGTGTGTGTGTGTGTTGTGTGTGTTAGTACATGTGTACCTCTTGCAGGGGGCTGAGGGAGGGGTTCCGGTGGGTGAAGTCAAGGCGGCGGTGAGCTACATTGAGAGCAGGCAGGTGTCGCAGAGCTAGATCCTCCGGCAGCAGCAGACTCTGGACCAACCCGGGATGCTCGCACTCGTTCAACAGTTGTGTGACCTCCGGGATCACACCCAGCTCTGAAACACACACACACACACACACACAGAATAAAATAAGCTGTAGACTCTATGCAGAATCATTAGAGGAGACAAACATTCAGTGAGTCGGCTGAGTGAGTGAACAGACAGGAGCTCAAAAGATACTCAATATACTCCCTTGTTTTCATATCTAAACAGAAAAGTGTCTGTTTGAATGGAGCAAAGATACGATTGAAAGTGTATTACGATCATATATTTACTGGCTCCAGTGCAGGTTAGTATGAGTGGACCCAGTTGAAGGAACAACCCACAGCAGCATCATGTACCCACTGATCGAGTCTCTATGCAGTGAATTCTACCAGTAACTCACCAGCCTCCAGCATCTTGCTGCCATCTGGCAGCAGGTTGAGCAGCACAGACAGTCGGTTCCACAGGCTCTGAGAACTCTGCAGGACAGAACGGTGGAAGGTGATCAGTGAAACATGCTCCTAAAAGGGAGATAATGTGTGTGAGTGTTGTCCCACTCACCTGCGCACACATGAGGATAATGTCCGTGTTTGTTCGTAGCCAGTCGATGAAGACTTTCACCACCTGGATCAACCCCTGGTTGGTCAGAATCTCCAGCTTCTCTAAGAGCGTCTTCTCACTGTGTACTGACGCAGCGCTGTGTTGGCTGCCTTCGGAATCAGAGTCCAAGTCTAGAGGAGGAAGTGACATAAAAATCAGGCAGACGACAGATGTTTCGAGTCGCATTCAATGTCTCTGTGAGCTGAAACAAAACGCACAAAAGCAAAAGCACATTACCGTTTTCGTTTGTTCCATTGGTGGTACCAGGGTTCATGTCGCAGGGGGAATCCCCAGCGGGAGGGGGCGTCTCTTGGGAGGGGGGAGCGGAGGCGTCAGCAGGGGTGGGGATACTGGAGGAAGAGGAGGCTTGAGGCCTCAACAGCATGTTGCTGAAAGTCGGTGCCAGGCGGAAGCAGCGCTTTGCCTGGAAGAGCTGAGAGGACATGGCCTGGAGGTTACTGCTGATGCTGGGGTCGCTGGGCATGAGGGGCCCATTGGTGCTTGGAGGGGTGTCGCCCTCCTGATCGCCTCCTTCTTCCTTGATTTGGTCTTCATCTTCCTCCTCGTCCTGGTGCTCCCGTGCCTGACCTTCAGTGTTGTCTGTGTTTTCTGTGTCATCAATGTCTTCCAAATCTGAGCGAGACTCCTGGCTGTTCATGTCCGAGTCGGTCTCGACATCAAAAGCCGTTCCTCCTTCCTCCTCTTCTTCCTCGGAGCCGCTCCCCCAGCTGGCCTCCTCACACAAAGGGTCAACCTTCGTCTCCTTCTTGAGGGAGGAAGGATCAGGCAGGGTTTCGGTTGAGGCGCCACCTGTTGAATCCACATGTGCCCTCCTCTCGTCATCCTCCTCCTCCTCATCTTCCTCCTCCTCAGCAGGAAGCTGCTTCAGCCACTCCAACATC
>CAAKHC010015207.1:16849-35802 GCA_901007825.1 Macroramphosus scolopax
ACGTCCTGCACTAACATACGTGGACATACTCAAGAACGATGCAGGAGCCCAGAGCACCAGGGAACTGAAGAAATGTATGGAGAATCGGGATGACTGGAGGCAACGATGGAAGGCTCGTCTGAGGACGACCTAGAGAGAGATGACCACTAGGCGTCACAGTACAGTAAACCTTCATGTGGCAGCCAGGGCGTCAAACCAGCTCGCAAAACACAAACTGGAGAGCTAACACATTCACAGAGTTATGCTTTTCCCAAAGCTGCCGTTACCTTCTTGTTGGTCTTGATAACCTGGATGACCTCATAGTAGACTTTCCTCCAGAGAAGCTCCTCGGCCTTACGGCCGTAGTCAACAGGATGGAGAAACATCAGCTTCACACAAAGCTCCCGCAGCCTGGAAATACACAAACAGACAACAGACACGTCATTGCAGAATCTAAGGAAGTAGCTGGTAGGCGAGAGACGACCATGATGTCAGATGTCTATTAGTTAATATATCTTTATAGTAAAGCCAGAGCAATGAGCGTATTTTGACTATTTTAATGGTCAATTGAGTCATAATTCATTGGTTCCAGCCTCTCAAATGTGACGTTGTGCTGCTTGTCTGTGCCATATACTAACAACATGCTGAATATATTTGTGGTTCTGACTGTCGGTAGGACTAAAACAGACATTTGAATGCAGCTGTGGGTCATCTAATTATTTTCTGACGATTTATAGACTAAACTATTGCAAAAGGAAATACTACACGTGCTAAAGAAAGGCGTCACGGGTGTGACAAACTGCAATAGACATGTTTTTACAACTTTGACATTGCACCCAAAAAAGTCAATAATCAAGTAATTCATCTGCTGATGAGTTCATAAGGAAAATAATCATTAGTTGATATCCTAATGATTGATTGACTCACGTGACGTTTACAGCACCACCTGTAAGTACGCCTTTCAGTTGTAAGATTCACATGTCAAAAACACATCAATACATCTCTGTTTCCTATTCAAGTCTCTCTATGCAACTGTCTTTAACTTGCTTCCTCTTTATCATTTCCTGCTGTTTACACGCATATTTGTATTTCTCATCATCTTCTATTCTTCATGGCTGGATAAATTAACAACAGTAATAACAGCCTCATCTTGCACTTAGCTATCAAGTCATTACACTTGTAAATGGAGAGTAATAAACGACTGAAACTTTGCTCACACAAGGCTCCAATCATGAGTGGACACCTCTAAAGAGAGGAGTAAAGGCGCAGTGGATCACTCATGTCAGCGATGCCACAGATACTGTACATTAAACCCATGTGAAGCCACATCCCACTGAGGCCTGTCCTGTTAATTGTATGCATGTGTAGGTTGGCAAAGCTCCCGAAATTATCACAGATCAGTACAAGACTCCATCGCCTCCTTCTCTCTGTCGCCATAGAGACGCACCATATTCTGTCTCACACTTACTTCCATTGTCCCCGTTCTCATTTTTGAGCTTCACGTTTATTCAAAACAAAATACTTATAACAGTCGATCCGCAAGTGTTGAATCAGGGGCAACTGGACTTCTTCAGTTGCCCTTGATTCATGTATGTAGTATGCAACTACTTAACACCACACAGACACAAATCATATCCCGTTGCCATGGTTACACGTATCCAGCAAGGCGGCTCTGAGGAAGTGAGCCGGGCATCTGATAACGATACATGCTGCTCTTCATTTAAACAGAAGAAAATTAAATGATAGTACACAAATTGAATAAGTGGTGCATAGTATGCAATTCCTGCCACAGCTTTAGTATCCAGTTGTACAACCGAGCACAGATGAGCGTGCGTTTTGTTTGACAATGGTGCTAAATTTCTCACAATAACAGGTGGGAAGATTGGGTCTATTAGAGTGCTTCTAATGCAAAGTATAGTAGCATCTTAATAAGACTTAACAGGGAATTAGAGATCCTATGCACTGAACACAACATAGTGCATAAATGATAGATTGCAACACTCCAGCCACCTCTCTCACACACTGCTGAGACAGCTGCACGTACTTGTTGCGGAGGCTGATATTCTCAGGCTTGAAGACCTCTCTGTAGGATGCTTTGCTGCCGATGATCACATCCAACTTGTGCACAGACTCCACCACAGCCCTGGAGATCGAACAAAAGATCATAAGCAGGCATGTCAGGCGGGATCGTAATAAAACCTGCATACCATTAAACTAGCAACCTTTGTGTTTCATTTCTCTGTCAAAAAAGTGACACATGCTAACAAATGATTTGTTGAACGACAGTCTTTTCAAATAGTATGATGAATGCCTAGTACGTTTCTAGCAGGTAATGTTATTACATTGACAGACGTTAAAGAGAGTTGTACAATTTATAGTCGTGACAGGTATCTGAATGGAAGAGCCATTCGTGTTATAGCAAACACTGATTGGTTCGCGCTAAACTAGCCAGCACACTAACAGTGAATTAGCATATCGGTTAGCTGGGAAAATTAAACGGCCTCGCTACCTGTAAAGCCGCTTGATGAGAAGGACTTTCGCCTCTGGCTCGCTATCCTGCACCGGTCCACTCATATTAGCGAATGCCGGGTGTTTGTTCAGCCTTTAGTTGCCGTTTCCTCCAAACCTCTGGACACACAGTTGTCACGGCTACTCAGGTTTGTTCCCCGGCAGTGACAACCGTGTTGATGGCCACCTAGCACTAGCCTTCGAGGTAGCGCTAGCCTTTCTATCCTTCCCTCCGATTCTCTTTCGTTTCGTCTGTCCTTTGGCAAGGCCCCCTCTACCCATCCGTTCTGACCATCGGGGAGGAGGGGTGCCCGTTAATTTATACTCTTCCTGGTCAACTAAAACACTCTGATATGCTCCTTGTGTTGATCTCCGGTCCAGCCATTGCTACGAGGGTGGCCATTCTTCCTATCAGGCAGTCACCGCCTGAATACCGCGAGAACAAAGAGCAAAAACGAGATTACAACCGGGTTGCCAGGTAGTAGTAAATCCCCTTATTTCGTGTTGGAAAAACAAAAGATGCTTCTTGAAACTAGTTTGTGAGACATGTTGTAACAGGTTTCTGTGGAAACCCGTGTCCACCACAGTGATTAAATAATAACGATTCTATAGGTCATTATAATTAGAAACTCCCTCAAAAGAACGACTTACCAGAGTCTAAAAATAAAGACTTAGTATCTCCAAATAATGACATATCTTAGGATAATGACGTAATAAGTCAAAATAAGGAGAAAAATACTGAATTAACATGTCAAAATAATGACGTAGTATCTCGAATCAATAAGGATGATAGTGAAACATCCGTTTTAGATCGTTACTTGTTATTTAGAGACACTACCAAATTACGTTTGAGCTTGTAAGTCATTATCTATATAGTAGGTCATGATGTTGAGAAACTTTCTTATTATGATGACTTGCAGGTTCTTTATTTTCTTCATCACAGTGACAGGAATGGTCTTCCATAAGTTTCCCACACACGCAAACACAGCCTGCCACGAACATAGTCGCAGAGCTCTGGTGTAATTCCCCTGAATGCCAGTAGATGTCCTAGTAAATCAGACATTTCTTCAGGTGTCTTTAAATACAACATTAAACAATGACATTTACAGAGTATACTCCTCACTGTGGAATGTATTTGTGTGACTGGTAATGATTGAGGGAATCATTGGAAGCCCATAGGTTATTCTTTTGGGAGAGAAAGTTGGTTTTGATTCATAGAAGGTGCAGGATTATCTTTTATGTTAATTGTTAATCTCACAGTGGTAAACCATTTCTGCTCACTGTAACCTGACAGATCAATTATCTGGGTTCATGATGTTCAGGGGTGGAGCAGGTTTATTCTGTGCACACACCATGAAACTTCTATTGTTCCTCCATTAGGCTATTTTTTTTCCTGCTCTCTGTCCAAACTCAGAAGTTGTCAGGCTGCTGCGGAACTGCAGACTGTTAAGTGTAGGAGGATTAGGATAATTGCAAGCTTGCTATATATTCAGTATTATCCCCAGTTCCCATGGATCTTGCCTCCTCAAGTGCTGCAACTCAACTGGAAAGAGTGTTAGGAAATGATCTGCTCTGCTTGCCAAGAGAAGAGTCACAGTCCTGAGATGCATCGGGACGCAACCACAAGCCACAAAATACAAAACACAAAAACAAACCTGTGGGCTCGTTGTGGGTCCACGAGCAAAATTCGAGTGGATGAGATCTTGAGGAGGAGTTGCTGCGGCTGCTGATGACGTCGGTGTAAACAAATCACAGGACTTGTTATGTTGATACAGTTAGTCAAAGTAAATGTCAAATGTTTTTGCTGAAATAAATGCAGGGAATTGGCATGTTAAACACTTTGATGAGGTATATAAAGGTAAAATCAAATGTATTAAATGGCCAAAATAGCCCAAGAGTCAGAATCCGTTCTCCACCTATGTAGATTGATGTATTAGTTATCAGTTTTATATCAAGTTTAGGTTTTTCAACTTGTAAGAGGGTGTGAAGCATTACATATAGTTTACCCTGGAGTAAGTACTTCATCACTTGATGAATTAATAATCATCATATTTGAGTCATTTGTCATGGAGAAATACAGACTTCAGGCCTCCAATCAGATGGAGCCTCGCAAAAGCCTCAGCAGGTCAGTGTCGATTTGAGCTTGTTGTCCCTCAATCTGAGCAGTTGCTAACGGTTAGCATGGCACTGGCTCTGTCTGTCTCCTGAGCTTCCTCCTTCAACCTCATCTTCTGTGTTTTTGCCGCTGCCAGGACATCCGTACTGACAATTCCCGGCTGAGTTACATAAGTGCAAGATCAGGCATTCGAGGCGCCATTTACCATGAAAATTAATTCTAAACTTTTATTTTAAGGTTGAATATTTGCATGATGTTGCTTTAAAAGGCTCAATAAAGGTCTATGACTCAGGGCATCGTAGCTGTAAGCAAATATTAATTAAGTTAAATATCTGTATTATTTCCTGTCGATGTATATACACAGTAACATGTTTTTGTTTCTACATTTTATTTGGGATCTAAAATAAACTACAGTGGTTTTGGTGTTTTTCATGGGATTTTTTGACTCTATAATATAAAAATACCACCAGGCTCTTAAATCAGAAACGGGAAGTCGAGAACAATTATCACATTAAAGCAAAAAAAACACACATTTCCACACTTCAGTTAAGAATTTAATTATTTGTTTATTTATTAATTTATTTACGTATTTCTATCTCCAGATTCACCCACCCGAAAAATATAAATTCCGGTGTATTCCAAAAGAAAAAAAGAAAGAAGGAACAATGGCATCGTCATCAACCGCATCAAAATGAGTTAATCAATAAATCAAAAGTGGCAATAATCATTATCATTATTACAATAATAATTAAATGATCAGAATACCCACATTCATAACAAATCCATATACAACTGCAATACACTCTTCAACACCACTCTTCCAATAATATACACAAAATCCCCAAAATTTCTGTCCTGTCAAAACAACAATAGAGGAGTTCTGGGGAGGGGAGCTATGGCTTGTCAAGGGGGGTGAAGGTGAGCGACCAGTGGAGTTAGTGGTTCGAGGGGTTAGTAAGAGTATAAGGGGGAGGCACACTTATTTAGTAAGGACCTATACAAAAACAAGCAATGTTAAGTCATGACGGTATACTTCCATGGAAGGATTCGCCAGCCTAACCGAATCTTATCAAACGGTTAGAAGGCTCCATGAGAGGCAGAGTTCAGGGAACAAAATTTCAAGAAATATATAAGGGTTGTCTGAATAAATATATAACTCTTAATGACAACCGTTGTAAACATATAGCATAGGAGTGAAAGCAAAAAACAGGTCGAGAGTTTCAAAGAAATGCAGATGGAGGTTTCTTGGAAAAAAAAAAAAAAAAATTCTTAGTCTATATATATGTACAAACATTGCTTGGTCACCCAAATCTCCTTTAGAAAAAAGCTTTTTAAATGGTCGGAAAAAAAAAAAACGAGTGCAAGCTTAAGTGTATGCGTCTTGTACGAGAGTTGAGTGACAGACCTCGCTGATATTTCTAAGTCTGCACAGAAAAGTGCCTTCTGATAGCTGTCCTACAGAACCAATTGCCATGCCTCAGTATTGGTAAGACCTATTCATAGAAAGAGAGAGAAACATTAGAGGAAGAAAAAAAAAATAACTGTACACTCTGCATATACAAACAAACTGTATATACACATGGACATACCGTATATACACATGTATCCAGTATGTACACAAAGCAGTAACCCGGTGCACACACGTATATACAAACACATTCACTCGTTTCAGCGTGGACCTCTAACGTATCTCTCTCTCTGTCCTCGTGTCAGTCAAAAGGCAAAGGATCCGATTGGTATCAGTGGAGTCCATCCATTGAAATAAACGGGGATGGTTTTACAGCAGAAATGTGGCCACACTGACACCAAGAGTTCATCCTCGGCTGGGTTAAAACTCTACAGACAGAAAGGTCGGAGTGGAAACAATAAGCATGTCCTTATCCAGCGACTTTCACATCGTCCGTAAATGGAGAGCTCCATGGCGACGGTGGGGTGAAAAACATCCTTTTTTTTTTTTTTTTGGTGTTTTTTTTTTTTTGTTGATTGACCAAGAGGGCAAACTATTGTAAGGGGAAGGGGTGTGGGGGGGAGGGGGAGTAGGTAAAACACAAGCTTGTCCCTTTAATCGCAGTCCTGCGGGGCAATTATTCTCTCCACAAGATTGTCTTAGTAAGAAAACTCTTATAAAATGTGTTATTTATGAGCTTCCAATAGATAGAGGCGTCCATCTATAATCAATAAATAAACATCTGCTCCGGAAGATTTCTGTTGAAGAGTTCTTTTAAATATTGTCGTAAGAATAAGCAGTATCATAGAAATATAAATAATAACATTCTGTCCGTTTTTTATTTATTTTTTTTATTTTCAAAGTCTCCATTGAGTTTTTTTTTGCTCTGAAGCAAGTTTCTCTTGTTGTGTTCTCGGCTGTGCATATTTAGTTTTCCTTTAAAAGAAAGAGATTCAAACGGAAGAGCTAAAACGATGAATCGAGAAGAGGTTGAAAATACTGAAATAGATTTAAAAAGATGGAGTATAAGTTAAATGATGCTTTGAGAATCCTAGATAGATAAAGAGTGAGTAGATGGAGAGGAATAATTTGAAAAGACTACAAGAGAGAGAGAGAGAGAGAGAGAGAGAGAGAGAGAGAGAGAGAGAGAGAGAGAGAGAGAGAGGGCGGGATAAATGTTTTGAAAGTAAAATCACTGGGATTTCAAGAGAAGTCAAGCACCTTTGTAGCACATCTTACCCACAATACACCTCCCCTCTCTCTCATTTTGACAATCGCGTCTTCCTCGGCCCTTGTGCTGATCCATTCGGCTGAATTGATCGGACTGCATAGCTGTTCTTTGCATGCTCGGCAGGCCAACAACATAATGTCCAGCCATCCTTTTTCTTAAAAGTAAAATCCCAACCACGAGGCGTCAAACATTTAAAAAAAAAAAAAAAAAAAAAAAAATCAAATCAGAGAGAGAGGGCTCAAGTAAAGTATGGTAAGAAATCCCAGCATTTCCTTACATGGTCCGCTGGGGCTCTGCACCATCCTTTGCGCAAAGAGACTGGGACCAATGCCCCAAGTTCTCCCTTTGTCAGCCGATCGCGTCGCGAGAGAGCGCTCTGGACATTTGGCTGTGCCACCCTGTGGAATGCCGATGGCGCATCAGCCAATTAGGTTCCACATTGTCCTCCATGAAGCTTTGAGAGTGGCTATGGGGAGAAAAAAAGGGGAGACAGAGAGAGAGAAGAAACGAGGGAGGGTGCTTGATCAGGTGCTATTGAAGCATCACTAGAGAGCGAGTATCTGGTGGCAGTCCTTCCAAAAGCTGGACTCTTTTCTTTAGTTTTTTTGTGTTCAGCTCTGAGGCTTGTTTACCTGAGTCACTGAGGTATTTTTCACAGCAATATCAATGTCTCAATCACGGATCAACTCTGGATAGACACCGATGTTTCGAGCCTAGCCTGCTTTGAATCCGACATTCGGCACACACAAGAAGAATGTAGCCCTACAAGCTTTTTGAATAGAAGACAGTCTTTCCCTGTGCAGGACTGCTAGCGTCATTAACATTTGGTGGTTCAACAGTTAAAACATTGTGATGATGAATCTAATCTAAGCTGATCCACTAGCACTGCCCCTACGTCCTACTTAGCGTGGGGGCCATTTACACCTGGGAGTCTGCAAAGCAGGTAGATTTAAGTTCCCCCCAAAAAAAGAGAAAGCGAATGTGAAACTCTCCAACTCCTCCTGGCTCGTCCCGCACGTTTAAACAAGCTGAGTTCTCGTCGAGTGACACCGGTGTGAGAGGCTACAGGGACAAAAACAAAATTCACATCCAGACAAACCTCACAACAACAGGCAGCTCATATACAGGATGAAGGAATGTGGATACAAAGTTACAAACATTTCAGAGACTCAGCATTTGACACATGTGAGGGTGAAAGCATTCATTTCAAAAGTTCAACATGTATTTGACGTTTACGTTCCATTATTTTAATTTGGTTTAATGCTGTCATGACTCTTTTTTTTTTTTTTTGGTGATTATTTCATTTTAAAATGAAATTAAAGCTAAATACTGTGTGTTGGAACTGGGGCGAAATATGCTGATGAGCTGTTCTACTGGCCAAAGGATGCTCGATGTTTCATCCCAGGCACTTTGTGGTGGACTTGTCACATGTATTTGAAAGGGAGCAATTTAATATGTTCAGAAAAATATATCAATAAAACCGGGTAAAATTAGTTATTTATCATTAGTCTTTTGTAAGCTCTCTTAAATATACTTTGGCTAAATTTATGGGTTGACAGATTGAAAGTGTTTTGTTTTTTTTTTAAAATAGAGATGCACACAAAGATCGCAGACCTCCGCCAAGGTCAAAGTAAAAAAAAAAAAAAAAAAAAAAAAGGATTTTTTTTTAATGGATCGGCCCCAAAATTGAATAGTATCTTCCCTCGCTCATCTGACACCCCTTCCCTAAGCTTGTTAAGTAGTTTTGGTGTAATCCTGCTACCGGACAAACAGATGAAACGCCTGCAGAAACATGGACCTCCTTGGCGGAGGTGATTAAAGAACATTAACGATCAGTCATCCTCTGGATCTGAAAACACTGAACAACTTTAAATGAAAACAAAAGGGAAACACAGGGGACAAACTCCATTCATTCATTTCATTCCACGTAGCTTCTTTTTTTTTTATCTTAAAATTGTTTAGCTCTCTTTGATAACCATTTTCAAGGTTTGGTCTCCCCAAATTTGTTCTGTGCAATAGCCGATCCGTCAATGTTTATCCGCTTTTATTAATAAAAACCAGAGATTGGAGGAGGGCAGTTCTGAAAACACACACATGGAAAAACCCCGTTAGACACAACAACACAACAGGATGCACAAAGAACACAGACAAGGACACAAAACACATCGGAGGAGACGAATGTCCTGTCGAAGACAAATCAGCAGAGGAGAGAGAGAAGACAGTGAGTGAGTCATGAACGAGGCAGTGCTATGGCGGACACAGACATTTGACTTGGAAAATGGCACCATTTGTTTTCTGTTTAGCACCAGTTGGTCACATATCGGTTCTGATATTGAGAAGAGAAAAACTCCACGAGCTCAGTCCAAGTCCCTTTTGAGATTGAGAAAAACCTGTTCCCGAAATGCTCATCTTCCATTGATTCGTCGCTCAAACCTGTTCGATCCTCGATCTTGTGTGAGATCATTTCTCGTGCTAAGTGAAGCTAACTTGGCTCTCCGTCTGTTACCCCCTGTTATCAGATCTGGGAAAAACCCTGTTGAAAAAACACTCAAAGGCACTAAGAAAGCCAGACTACATTGCCATATCTCTACCTGCAGCCTGGCGAGTTCACGATAATCAATGCACCTACATCCATTGGAGTCAAGGGGATACTAGCTTCTTCGCTAATGGCTACTACGAAGTCTTTCGGCTGCAAGACGTTCTATAGCGCTTGTTCCTTACATGTATTTATTGTTATCTCGCGGTGCCGCAGACAGGCAATGGTGTGCACAGAGCAGATGTTCACATATCGGCTTGGTGTTACAGTATGTGATAAGGTATCATTATCTTGTCCTGCAAGACTGATACTGACTGAAGCTCCACGTGAGCGTCACGAGAACGAGAGTCCGTTGAAGAGCCCTTTGTGTCGTGTGTGTGAAATGCACTGCGCAGTAGCTGAATGGTTACTGCTCGTCTCCTGCGTGCATTTCTTCTCTCTCTTGCCAGGTGATTGAGAATATCAATGGCGGATTCTTTTTAGAGGGTCGTCTTGCTGATTGGAAAACGACCGGTTTAGTGTTGTTGTTTTTTTTCTCTCTCTGATTTGGCTCAGTGTTGTGTTTGACCTACTCCCCCTACATCTGCTACGCATGTAGTCGCTGTTGCCGTGGTGCCAGTTGCCTGTGAAGTTGTCATGGGGGAGGATGTTTGGTTGCCACGGAGCTCTCCATTCTGACTAGGATGTTGATGAGGAGTGGGTAGAGAGGGAGGGTCGACGGTTTGGGGGAGGACTCCATTGTGGGGAGAGCTGTCAGAGGAAATGCCGGAGGAAGAGACTCTGAGGTCTTGATCGTTGGTTAGCGTCCCTCCTCCTCCTCGTCCTCCGCCTCCACCACCTCCCCCTCCACTTTCTGTATTCACACCGGGGTCTGCTGAACCCAGGGAGGAAAGCTGGTTTTCCTAGCGAGATAGAGAGAGAAGGGAGGGGAAAGAGGAGTGGGAGCAAGGAGAGATGGTCGTGGGAGAGAGGCCATTCAATGCATGATGGGAAGGATGTGAAGAGTTGCACAAGAGATGTCCAATCAAGGCAGATAATGTGACATGTAGAGGTAAACATTTTCACGTTGAAGAGGTGTGAGTGTGGGAGGAAATAGTGAGATAAAGATGGGAGGAGAACAGAGCACCGGGTGGGATTGAATTGCGTGGATAGATAGATAGACCGGGTTGGAATGAGTACATGTAAAACCCGTGGCGGAAACAAAGTAAATGGTGATTAGAAAAGCATAAGACCAGTGATAAGGGATTGACAAACCACACAGAAAGAGAGAGAGAGGCAGGGAAAGGAGAGAAAGAGTGTTACAAAGTTGATGCATGATGTACACCAATACACATGGCAGCACAGGGAAGGGGGAGACAAGGAAAGAAGGGATGAAGGGGAGTTAAAAAGTCTGGAGGTCCTGATCCTCCTGGGATGAGTAGCAAGGTGTGTTTGTCAGGTGCACGGGCTCACTAAAGGTCAGGAGGTCATTCTTAGCCAATGAGAACAATTAAAGGTCCTTAACAACAGATTTACTATGCAAATATGCGTGCTTGAGCAGCTGCATTAAAGTTGATAGAAGAACTCTACTATGGCTTCTTAATACATCTTAACAGGCGACACATTCCAGCGAACTCATCCCAGCACGTCAAATAGCGACACATCTTATATAAAAGGATGGGTCCAACAAAACACCCGACTACGCAGAAGGAGAGAGGTGATCGACTCCCGTTTTGCTCTTACAGATGTGTCAAGTCGCCGTGTGCGTCGGCATCAGACGGGTCGTTACGAATCGTCTGTGAAGGACGAGCTGAGATGAGAACGATGCTGTAACGGCACATACAGTAGTTAGCTGTGGCCATGCAGTGTGAAGCCACATAGCGCCTAAATTTAAAGCAAAAATAAAGGTGCATCCTATGACCTGGCAGGAAACCCAAACATCTGTCATGTCACAAACCAAAGTGCCTCCATGAAACCCTCTGATCACAGCTCGCCTGGGTTTGGAGCGTTTGATTAGTGGTTAAGTCAAAGTTTGGTTTCGCCGTCTGTTCTTACCTACATTGGTCGCAGAATAACAGCAATTCAAAATACTAGTCGTGATTATTATTATCTTTTTTTTTTTTCTTTAATCAAGGTCTCCCAGTCTCGTTCACTGGAGTCTGTGCAGGAGCAGCGGGGAGAGAAAAGAAATGGGTTATTGTGCCTGTGAGGACTCTATTCATAACGGCACCTAATGTCTGCAAGAGCCACCGAAAAGATGACTGCAGAAGCTTCATGAAAACCATCACGAAAGAAACCTCTTGAAATAAGTGCACTTGAATGATCCTGCTTGGCAGGTTTTCTGCATGAGGCGTAATCACAGAGACTCTTTGTTTCCCCTGAAATACGTGCAGAGCCGTCTGATAGAACTTGTGAAATATGTGAAGTATTTTACCGAACTTGTTACACAAAAAGGAGCATGGGATACTGTAAGATGTATGAGATGAAGTGCTGTAGGAGGGGAGAGACAGGAAGGAGGAGAGAGAATGAGAAGTATCCCTGGATAAGATCTGATGGGTGTGTCCGTTGTGAGTGGAAGGTGTTTGCATTTCATTTGTACGAGTAAAAAGAGGAAAAGCAAAAGCAAAAATGACCCCCAGAATTTGGTGCGAATTAGCGGGCCTTTTCTCTTCTCAATCAGAACCAAAATGAATGGAAACATGTGGAGCTGCTAGCGTACCGACAGGTCCAGGATGCCAGTAACATGAAATCCACTGACACTTGTTTCTTTGCTCTCAAAACACAACCAAACAGGATCATTTAATATCCATGTGTAGGCCAGTACACATGTCTATTAAACCCAGAAATCAAGCAGCTGAACAAAGAGATGGTAAAATGTTTACTGACATCCTTTTTCTTTTCTTTTTTTTTGACTTACCAAACTTGACTTCACACTCTGTCAGCTGCAGTGTGTGATTACACGGTGCGTTCAATTACAGCTCGGTGTGAGTGTTTAATGCTAATGATTATTGGCAGTACTGGAGACAGGAACACAAAACACTTAATGGAAATGCTACGTGTGCTAAATGATGTATATAGAGTATCGTTGACACAGCTTCTTACCCATCTCCTCCAATCTCCGGGCATATTTGAGTGTTTTCTAGAGCAAACGGTTAAAATCTCACCTCCACGTTCGGAGTAAAACATCCGTAAGTATCGGCTCAATCAGCGTGTGTTGCAGCTGTGACATTAAAAGTAACCCCTGTCAGATTTAAACGACTAGCTTCGCCAGGTGAAGAGCTGGGGCGCAAAACGAAAGAAAAACAACACGTCATCAGACGCACAATAACCATTCAAACATAGAATCTGCACACGGGGTTTCAAACACAAACACACCGAAAATATCGAGACACTGAAAGACACAGAGAACACACAGAAAGTATATACAGGAAGTTGTGCACATTAATCGGTGTTCAACAGGGAAGGATTGGGTCGGATACGGAGATTTCCCACAATTCCCTTGTTTATCTGGCGGCGAGCCGGGAGGGATGAAGAGCTCGATGCAAATGTAAGTTTATGTGTGAAGCAAAAACACAGTGGTTAAAAAATGTATATATAAAGTGTCTGAGGAGAGTATATTGACTGTCACACAATATTAAAGGGATATTACAACTTGGATCTAAAAAATTAACGTCGGTGGCAAAACCAGTTTTTCGACCAGTGTGAAGCCGAAAATGTAACATTCCATGTTTGTTAGCAAGAAATTGACGAAAGTTTATGGAATCACTAAATATGATTGAATGTATTCCCTTTTTTCATTCTAATTTTTTTGCTTGGCAGGAAATATTATTTTTTCAGCAAACTGCTTACAAACTATTTCTAGTGTGTATTTATTTATCTTCTGACAAGAGCGTCGGAAATTTTCATTTTCATTTTCTTTTTGCTTTGTTGCTTAGCAGAAGATAATTTTATTAGCAAATATGTTTAAAAAACAATTTGCAGTATTTATTTCTTAATCTTCTAATCCCGGCTATGTGGAAATATTATACAATCATAAAATAAGAAACATGAAATTGTTATGACATGAGCGTCGCAAATTTTCATTTTCATTTTCTTTTTGCTTTGTTGCTTAGCAGGAAATAATTTTCCATTTAAAAAAAAACGATTTATATTGTCTATTTCTTAATTTTCGGCTTTTCTGAAATATTACAAAACCATTAAAGAAACTTTAGTGTCGCAAACACAGGGAACCTCCGTCCTGTCTGTCATTAGTGTACTGACCATAGTAAAGTACCCATTGCGTATTCTACCTTTAATCACTCACATTGCTATAATAAATAGTAAATATGAATCTATTATATTTGAAGTATAAGCAAGTGAGACATTGGGGGCGACGATTAAATGCAATGAGAACAATTTTGAAAATGCCAACACCTGAAAACAGCGGATAACAAGAATCAATGGAACTCATTGATTGTTTGGTATTTCTCTGCATTTCAGTGTTAAAAAAAAAAAGTTACAGGAAGGTCTCCGTATATGACTTGGAAATCATTTGCAAATAATAACGTTGGCATTCATGTCTGTGACTACGGGGGAATATGATGTCATAGTTCCACACAGGGACAAAGCTCGAATGGTTGAAATTCAATGATTGAAAGCTTGAAATCCAAGAAAAAGTTTGACAACTGCAGCGCATCTTTTTACAGTGTACAGTGTGTGTGTGTGTGTTGAAGCCTTGTACTTCTAAAATCTAGTGCTCTTGAAAATAAAGTTTGATATGCTTAAACTTGAGTTTTACAGTTTATACTTGCACTAGTTAAAGTTACTCACCTCCCTCCCAGCCATCAACATGATCTTTGACATTAAAGTAAAACTTACTTTCAATCCTGCAAAACTCTTTTTTTTATTGGATTTCAAGCCGTCAAACACCAAGTTTCAACGTCTCAACGTTTTTTTCCCTGCATTGAGATATGACAGTTTATTCATCCCGCAGGTTGATGGGTATGACTGACTTGAACAAGCAATGGCATTTTCATTTGTAGACGGCTGCAACAGTCGTACACAAACAACATCTGATGTTTGAACTTTTGAAAAGCTGCAGGCGATTTTGGAATATTGCTTTTTTTTTATAGATATATTTCTGCCAGTGTAATATGCTCATGGGTCAACATGGAGTGAAAAAGGCAACCTGGGTCATCTCTGCAAAAACAATCAAGGTCTGTCAGAGAATGTTTCCAGAGGTAGCTGTAGATTCGGGAGGATGTGCTATTGTGTTGAGAGGTGACACTAAAACCATAGCAGATTTCCATTTGTTTATGTCTGGAAAAACAGGCAGGTACCTTTTTACTTCTGATTGATACCTTCCCTGGACTCCCCGAACCTTTCCTCACATGCTCACCTTTAGTCACCCTGAATGGAGAGACGTAAGTAAGCTACCTGAGCCAAACCAACCACTCTGTTTCCACTTATTTTGAGGAATGTCCCCTGCTAGAAACTGTGACATGAAACACTTGTTTCTCCGTCGGAAAATGGATCTATCTTTTTCAAGTGTTATCAAGATGTACGATGTGTATTCGGAACATCATAGTTCCTTTTTCCTTTCCTCTCCTCTGCTCTTAAAAACTCCAGCTAAAACCAATATGTTGCTACTTAAAAATACTTAAGAGGAAATTAGATTCAGGCAGACACGATGGTCTTTAGTGATTTATTAGTCAAACTCAAATCCCAACGGCAGACTGTTGAAATAAGACCGGAATTAAATGGTTTGTACCTGAGACATAAACAGAGATGGACGCCATGAGAGCTCCCCAAAAGATCTCGCTCGCCCCCTGGTGGCTGGTTACAAGATAGGTCATAAATCCCGCCCCCTCCATGTAAGCAGGTGGGACATCAAATACATTTGTTCACTATTCTGCTCAGTTTTATTGTTGCTATAAAAAAGGGGGTGTGGCATCATGATTGACAGCTGCTCTGAGTGAAGTACGGGTAGTCGTAGGGGCATTTTCAGACTTGTGTTTGGGACTTGTACTTAAAGAAAGGGGAGCGGTGATGTGACGCTAGTTTTTCATAACTGTGGTTGTCTGTAAAATGAGTTCTTCTGACCTCAGTGGACTTCAATGTTTCATTCCCTCATCACGACTGCTCAGTAGGGCAGCGTTTGTATCCGCCATATTTTGATGGACTGGAGGCGCCCTGTCCAGATATAATATTCAGTCTATAGTTTATACTGCAGGTCTGACATACGTCTAGTAAAGTCTTTAAATGTTTGGTTTTGTTGTCACTCATTCAACACGGTGGTTTGCCCCACAGAGCCGTCGGCAACCTCTGAGCAAACATCCTGTGACAGGCCTCAGAGATACAAGGAAGAATAAAATGAGCCTGTCAGTGTGTTGGCTTGCAGTGAATTCACTGGGTGCTGTATGTGGACAGGGACGCACATAGAGAACAGCAGAAGTGGAGAGAGGCAGCAGGTTATGGATGGAGAGTGAGAGTTTGCCGGTTTGGTTATTACCTGGTTACTCGGGGTGGGACAGGCGCGAGACGGGGCTGCACTAGGATGGACTGACGCCTCCCCTAAGAGAAATCACCGTATCTCATCAACAAAGGAGGAGAGGAGAGAAGAGGAGAGGAAGGGCAAGGGGTTGAAAGCAGGAGGCGGGAGGAGGAGGAGGAGGAGGAGGCTGACAGCAAAAGAGGGAGGGAAGGCTTGGTGTGCACCGGTGAGGTTTGAGGAGCGCAGTGAGGGAAACAACAGCCACCCAAACAACAACACAAACACAATGCACAACAGAGAAGTGAACAGAAAAACACAAATATACATAGAAAATCTGTAGTAACCCACGTACATAATGTCGACCATACACGCGTTGCATCAGACCTCGCAAGAGCCTGAAAGCATTAAAGCAGCATGCCATGCAGTGTGAACAGAAGTCATGCTTGATATAATAAAGTCGGAGGCGTTCAAACTCCGAGTGACGTCTGAAAACTGAAAGCAGCTGATTAATCCAATACATTCTGAAAGATCTGTCCTGGTTCAGAAGGCCGAGACGACAGCAAAAGAGACATGCTTATAGTAATAAACACTTGGGATACCCGGTGATCAGCAATACACCCCCCAAAAAAAACACAGAGAAACAATAAAGAATCTGTTTTTAACTCTATTAGACGCCACCGAAAAAACACACAGTCAAAAATGAGCGACATTCAAGAGGTGACCACACAAAGAGTGCAGAGGAAAGAATGTGAGCAGATCTTATGTGAATGAACCGTTGATGTGATTCATGGAGCTGCAAAGTGTTTTCCTCGGTTCTGCAGCTCACTGGTGGCTGCTGGCGAAACAGAAAAGATTCTACAAATAGTCCCTTTAATTGGTAACAACAATAAGCGATGATGTGCAGAAACTACACTGATCCGGCAGATTCATTCATTATGGATTAACTCAGTTTGTTAAATATGTTACTTGCTCTGATTTAAATTGGATTAACATGTTTAATTCAACATTGATATTTATTACTTATTTATTACTTTCTGACCTGATTTTTTGGGGCGTGGTCGGCTTTGTCGCTGATCTGCTGTCAGACATGCAGATTCATTTCTCACATCTCAGAAATTTGGATTTCTCAAAAGTCGTTGGGGACATGGAGCGTCTGAAGGTGTCATGGCAGCGCGCCGCGCCATGTGGACGCTAGCCTTTCTTTTTAGAAGTGACGGCTCACAGGTCGGCACAGATGGCACATCTGGCAATTTGTTTGCGCCTCGTAAACAAATTACAGCTTTCAAACTACTGTTTAATCGCCACTCTAAAGCTCTTAAGTGCGAGCACTGAGGTCACGACGGCGGGCACATAAATCGTGAGCTTTGGCTTTCCATCGCAGACTCATACAGTAGCAGTGGTGTATGCCCGGCTTCAGCGTCAATACATCTACTTATATAACTAAAGCTTTCATGTCCTTCCAATAGCGGCTCAGATATCTGAAGATGTCTGGTTGGAAGTCAACTTCTTGCAGTTAGTTAGTATGTGAGGTCTAAACACACGTTCTGGCAGTCGGTAGCAGTGGGCCAGAGGAAACAATGGTATCAGGCCTCTCCCCTTTCCCTCCCTGTTTATTGCCTTCCCCTCCTCTGTCCTGTGGGCGCTTGCACCAGTCTCACACATGAACAAGGAGTGTCATCACCATCGGACTGAACTGTCTCTAAGTGCTGCAGTTAAAAAACACAGAAGGGATCTAAAAAGCCAAAAGGTCACAAAATTAAATAAACCGACTCTTGATGCCATTTAATTTAGGACGATTAGTCATTTTTAACAATGTTCTGACGCTCTCGTTTTATTCGTTTTCTTTCTCTCCACGATGTTTCAGGAGCCGCAACTTTTTCATTTCAAATTCACAAATGAAAGAAGAGAAAAAGTAAACAAATCCTAATCCGAACAAACGTCCAAGCAGCTGTCTCTGAGTGAGCCGAGCAGTTGGGGGGTTCTACATTCCTTCGCTCTCATTACCCCAAATGCATATACATCTATATCTAATGCACGTGTGTGCTTGCATGAGTACACTAAATTTCATGCCTGAAGGTGGAAAGCTTTGGACAGGATAAGACAGGGGGAGGGTAGAGAGCACGAAATGAAAAGCATGGAAGAAAGAACACCTCCTGAAGACAGAGCAGCACCTCCATGCAGCAACAGTAAGACACAAGGTAAAGAGTGTGTGTGCGCTTCCACATTGTGTGTGGAACAAGTCAAAAGGAGTTCTGACCGGGACATGCTCTTCAGAAACATCTGACAGCGAAAACCTGGATGTGCCCGCAACAAACTCGATAGCTATGAGCTGAGGAGTGCAAGAAAAAGTCAAAACCCTTCCATCGTCAAAGCTCCCAGGTATATAGAGGCAGACAGGTCAAACCCAAACACAGGGACGGGTCAGAGGGACCACACACACACATACGGCAGACAAAATCATAACAGTAGCAGAAAAAAAGAGAGATAGATGGAGTGGGGGAGAGGATAGCACGGGCCATCGCACGGACTCGACGAGAGAAGAAGCAGTCTCACAGACCTGATCAGCGAAAATCCTGGTTTTTGGTGGCTCAATCACGGGTCCTACCCTTAACTCATCCTCCACAGCCATGAGTCTTGGAAGCAGAGAAAGAGGGAGAGAGAAGGGGGGAGGGGGGGGGGATAATG
>CAAKHC010015207.1:35822-49528 GCA_901007825.1 Macroramphosus scolopax
AAGAGGGAGAGAGAGGGGGGGGGGGGGGGGGGGGTGACAGAAAGAGAAGGAGCATTATGAATCCAAGATTACACGACAACAAATGAATGCTTTCTGAAGTTGGGGCATCTTTCACATCTGTGTCCACAGTGAAAAGATGCTGGTTACCTGCATCTCAAATCATCTAAATCTGATCAATCCCATTTCAGCAGCAGTAACACAAGCCTCACTTTCTCAGGCAATGCCAGTTTTCACTGGTGGGGGCCTTTTCTCTTCCTCTCGCCCCGTTGGGATTCATCAGAGCCTTTTTCACCCGATTTAAGTTGTTTTCAAAGAAGCAATTACGGCCAACTGCGGGCGAATTCGGTTGTGCGAACTGAAACGGTTCCCGATCATCCCCCAGGGAATTGCCCATCTTATGCAACATGGACTGACCAATGCACTGGCGGAAAATCCTTTGACTAATCGTTTCAAAGACTCGCAGATACGCCGCGGTTTTCATGAGCCAGCGGACGGCGCAGGTTTCCCAGCTCTAATGATAATCCAAGTGGCAGGGATTTACTCCAGATAGGGTCATTCAAGGATATTTCTCACGCGGGGTTATCGTGCAGTAACACTGCCAACTGGCCAAATGTTGCCACGGTGATCAAAGAAGTGAATAAATATAGACTCCTATTGTCTCGGCCAAGCAGATTAAACATTCTAGCAATATTATGAAATGGTATAAACTTTTTCCCTTCATGATGGAGGATGGAGGAGTTACTTACTTTTGCAAATTAACCAGATTGTCTTGTGAGTTCTTTAAGTCAATTAACAGGTTGACAAGAACATTGAATCGCCATGCAGATGAAATACATCCCCAATGAACCGATGAGCTCTTTCGCTTCTCTATTTGCTTTTACAAACTTCTTTTTTTTTTTTTATTATTCAGAACACAGAGAGGCACATGTTTGACAAGAAAGGACAAAAATCCACAGGTGAAGTTTCAAACATAAGCGTTTGGATGTTTTATTCCATAAATAACGTACAGTGTTGAGAGTTATTTCTTTTTTTTTTATTATTATATTTTTTTTTTTTTACAAAAGAAGAGAATAGGAAAAAGAAAATAAATCAATCAGAAGCACAGACAGAGATATTTGTCTCAGAAAACAATGGATGGGTTGGCACAGCATTAAGATTCTGACATGACTTCAAAAGGCAGACGATGATTCATGGTGGGTGATATGTGAGAGCTGTTGTATCCGGTTGGTACTTCAAGTAGTGTGCTTTTGAGGTCAAGTCGTACATGGAGGCCAAAATAAATGTGCAACATGAGGTCACAATATTTTGCTACAGAGAAAAAAAAAGGGGGGCAAGAGACAAAGGTGTCAAACAGGATGTAAATGTGAAGTCGACTGAGAGAAGGAGCAGACCTGGATAAAACAGCTGCTGCATATACTTTAGATGTTTGTTTGTTAAAGTGCAACATACATCGGATTGGACAGTACCTTGATGCACCGGACCCCCTTCCCACCAATCTGGTTAAAACAAACCCAAATATTACTTGCAACTACTTGACGCAGGTCTGCGTAAAAGAGAATAGAAACCCTTGGCTGTTGCTACGAGCCCCATCAGTCTGACCAATTTTGATCTCATACACACACACACGCACACACACATGCACACACACACACACACACACACACACACACACACACACGCCAAAACTCAACACCACTATGAATTCATTTGCAAGAGGTTAAACATTTGCCAATCTATACAGCCGATCAATGCATTCTTGCTACAAAGGAGACGTACTGACACCGGAACAATGATCTACATCTCCGGAGGAGCACTGGACACCACCAATGACGCACTTGCAGGGTCAAAAGTCATTCCAAGCATATACAGCAGAATAAGACAGGTGATATAAGAAATCTTGTTTCTCTTTAATAAATATCCAATGCATGTTCTTTCATTTTTAAAATGCAGGTAAATTCACAAACACCATACAAAAAAAAACACCTTTTTGCAGAACATAGTGTTGTCAGAGAGTCTCGTCATGTTGTCATATCGTCTCCGTGGTACTTGACAGTCCTTATTATTCCTGTTTAGATACTGTTGTTGGCACCTGGTAGAATGTTTAGGCAGGAAGTTACTGTTTCTTTATGTACACAAAATGCATATGTCGCCTGGAATCCTGCATATGCATTGAGCACATGTAGACATATAGTATCTATTATTGCGCTTCTCCCGCTAAAGAAAAAAAAAATTAGCTATTGCACGGTTAAAATACTTTATATTCTCACTCTGGATAGATTTCGTATATATCTTCATATATCATTATTGTTATGGCTCTTGCATCACATACTTTTACTATGCTATGGAATATAGTTAAAAATAGATTATTACTCCAGAAACCAACATACATCTATTGTTCAGTTCACAGCAAACAGCTTGGAGAAGGTAAATAGTTTCATTCATATTTATAACTACTAAAATGCAGTAAAATATCTTTGACAATTAAAAAAACAAAAACAAAATGGAGAGCCTGTAGCCGACTAGATCGGATCATTACCCTGCAAGAAGAAAATATAGATGCAGGTGCTACAGGTAAAGTGGATTCAGTGGACTTAATGACCTACAACTCAATAAATGGCTTTGGTTTTAAATTAGATTGATTAGAAACAAAAAGGGATCCTGGTCTAAATACACATATCGGCTTCGCTCTGAGCTTAAAGATGCACAGAACATTAAGGCTTCTATGAACGAAACGTTGTTGTTGTTGTTTTTTTAGTTCTGCAGAATTCGTGGCCACTCATGCAGAACCTGAGCTCACATTTTGCATCAACGTCGTGTATTTCAAATGTGAAAATTTGAACATGACTTAAAAACATAAGGCTATGTTTACACTTGTAGGTAGGTTCATTTTGGGGAGCTAATAAGTACAATAACCTGCTCATATGTGCATTAAAAGTGTCCAGATGATGCAAAAGTCGTCTGGGTTCAAAAGAATTGGGAGTAAAATCTGACTCGGAAGCATCCAGATATGCTACTTAATTCATCCTTGTGTGGTCAGATGACACAAGAGTCCTGCAGGCTACGTTTGATGTGTGCAGCAGTATTCACGTGAACTCCGGGGGTGGTGGAGTCAAAAAGTTTTTTTACCCCACTAAGTGCTGTGATAAAGCTTCTCTACGATGTGGCATATTCCCTTTATGCTTGAATCTTCACAAATGCACCGACTGATTCAAGTTTTGTCTGTGGTGCTCCCGTCTCGTCGGTGCAAGAAAGCAGGGAACTCTGTTGAACGACACATCAGCAGTCCTTCAGGGAGCGTGGTTGATTTAAAATGGAAGAGCTGATAGTAAACCATAGTCTTCCATGGTCCTGTACCTGAAGGTCCAAAGCTACATGTTCAGTTGCTTTAAAAAGTGTTTCGTCGTGTCAAACATCCCGTCCTCTTGTGTGCTGCAAGGCTCTCTTGTGGGAGAGTCAACTGTAAATTAAGTAGGCGGAATCATATGAAATGATCCCCAGAATCCAGTTAAAACCAAGCAATGGGAAAATGACGAGAAGTGCAAGAGCACAGATATATTGGAGGGTGATGAAGGATGTTTTTTCTTTTTTATATATACAAGGTTAGAGATGTTTTCCCATTAAGGATGAGCAGGACTGTCTCTGTCTTCATTCCATGTCTTCTTTCCTGGAGTGGATTAGAAGTGGCAATATTCTCTGTCACAGTTATCCACCCTTCAGTTGCAGACTATTACTATAAGATCAATATTGTACCTTTATAAAGCTTTGTTGTTTTTTTCTTAACTGAACTCCCCAAAATATAAAAAGAAAAGAATACATTCAGGCAGTCAAACTTTAAAATGCTCGATGAATCTTTAGGAGACATCAAACATTTGGTGCCTGAACACAACTGATCAATATTCCACTCGCTCCCCTTCGGCTACTTAATTCGAGGTTGATCAATAAAAGCTGCACTCTGAGACTGCTCCATTACATTTTCACACGCGCACTTAATAACTCAGGACTCGTCTAGAGTTCTCCGCAGTCATCCAAATGTGATGCTCTTGCATGACAAGTAAACCAGGCTGTGAGCTTATAATAGCAGATATTTTACAGCTTTAAAGGACAATCAGCGACTCCTTTTGTCCAGCTTAACTCAGTGGAGAAGAAAAACCGCCGTGCAGGGAGCACGCCCTGCATGCTTATCACAGAAGATATCTCTGTCCTCCTAATAGTCTCTCATTTCGTTTGCAACCCATTACATGTCTGCAGCTTTGGTTTTCAATATACAGCGTCCCGGCCTGACTCCCGGGAGATGCAGTACTTTATGAAACCAACCTCCTACCTGCCAATATTCTTTGCAAGATAACGACCCCTCGGTAAATAGAGTCCTTTTTTCCAATATGCAATGCATGTATTCTAGGGAAGAAGATCGCTGCTTCAATCATTTTGTTCTTGAATCAAAAAAATGGTTGAATTCAATCTGGACCACCGTGTTCCCATGGTCAACCCGCATTATTGGAATCTGTGCAATACTGAGCAAAATTCTGCAAGGAAATTGTCTCTGAGTCCATCAACTAAAACAAGTGCTTGTTCTTGCCACTGACAGGATCAGATTGTGATGTCTGCATCATAGGAAGTATCCCTGCAGAGAAGCCTCGCTCTGAAAGCCTCACGGGAGGCGAGTTTGTGCAGGAAGACAAAAGTGTGTGAGAGTTGCTGTCCAGGGCAGGGAGAGTTTGAGGAAGGTCAAAGACACAGTTTACTGTTATCTCAGAGATAAAAAAAAACGACAGGGACACACTGAGATTGCGACCGGTTTTGCTACACATGGACGAAAGCAGGACCGGGACTATCTCCAGTCAAATAGGAGAAGAAATCCTACAGCAAAAAATGCTTCTCCGAGAGCGGAGAGACCTGCTGCAGACAAGGGGAGGTCGCTTCAGGTTATCGTGCTGACCTGGCATCAGTGCACATGAGAGCACGGCAGGATAACGGCACGATCAAACAGCAAATATGTTCCATACATTAGGTGATGAGTGTGAGATTCTTGCCGGCAGTGAAGAATGATGGTCGTTATTCAATGAGCCACTCGTTACCCACATGAAACTCTACTGACAGAGACGGAAGGAAGCGAAACATAATCAAAAGATCTCTGCAGGGATCCTTTCTGTGATGTTGTCACACAGATAAAAATAACAATATGAGCCTGTCTGTGGCAAAAAACAAGCACTTTCAGTGGCCGGTGGACAATTGCCGGGTCTCACACAGTACTGGACAGTTTCCAATCATTTTGGTTGCCTGTTCAAACACATGCGAAGATACGGCCGAGGTTGAAACATACCGGACTTATCCCTTAAATAGAAAACCAATATTCCACTGTTGTACTCTGTCAATAAGAATTCATTGCAATCAATGTCTCTTTTTCAACATACTTTGGAAGAATACAGGCGTCATAAAACACAGAAGTGAAGTCAATGTGGGCGGCACACGGCCTCCATATCAACACCACATGACGCCGCAGCTGTCTTTTCCCTCCATCCCAACAACAGCCTTCATTTACCTGTTAATTATTCCTTTAATTTGGGAGTCTTTCTCGACTTGCTGTTGCCGTAGCTTCCTTTCACTGTCGTCGAGTCGATTCTGGTACTGTAGGAGGATCTTATTGGTCTGTTGCTCCTGCGTGAGGAGCCTCCTCTCGTACTCCTCCAGCTTTTTGTGGGACATCGACAGGCGCTCCTTCAGGGAGTTGATCTCCTCCTCATACTCCCGAACCTGAGGAGGAAATAAAGAGAGGGTGAGTAATTACAGGTGTTTATACCTGGTTGGTGTTTTAAAGTCTTGATTTCTCAGCGGGATTGGGAGCGACGGCGAGCTGTTGGACTAGAAAGTAACTTTAACCACAAATACTGTAAATACGAAACTGAGGCACAATCATAAGTGACATCTGTTCATCGATGAGAGCTGATCCTGTGCACCTACCCTGTCCATGCGAGACTCATCCATGCTCTTTGAATACTCCTTCAGTTTGAACTCTTCACGGTCAATCCGCGAACTTTCAATGTCAGCCGACAGGTGAGGCATGTTGGAGACCCAGGCCACTGTTCTTTCGTTGGCTGGGGTCGGGGGATTGAGGGTGGATGGAGTCTGGGAGCCCTGGGAAGAGAGGCCAGCACACTGAATATAAGAACATGTCAAATGTCAGTTTGTATATCAAGCGATTCTGTGCAGGCTTCTATTCAAATTGTCTTGAGCACGTCTGGCCCCTGATTGCTCTTTATCCAGTGTTAGTGCCAGTCTTTGCACAAATACACACACATATACACATTAAAAGACATTTACAGTGTCTTACGCATCGGGAGAAATAACCTCAGACACAGTTGTAGATTGAAAAAACTGGAGAGCCAAAGAGAAGAAGAGAGAGAGGGAGGGAGCTGAATTCAGAGCGTGCAGATGTTACCTGTTTACTCATGGTGGGTTTCAGCAGGTGCTGCTGCTGCTGTTGAGACTGCTGCTGTGGGGACTGCTGAGTGCTCGGACTGGTGGTTCCCTGTGGACTCTGGCTTTCCCTGACAGAGCTCTGCTGGTGAGGCAGGCCCGGGGCAGTGTTGTCTTTGACGGACAGCTGCCGGGACCCGTGCGGAACCCTTCCGCAATAGCCCGACTCCGGTGACTGGAGGAGATTCCCGCTCTGCGGTCGAGTCTTAGCTGGAGCGGCGGGGGCAGCAGCTGCACTGACGGACAGCTGATGGGACGTCTGGGATTTGACACGCTGGCTGGGAGGCGGGGCAACAGAACTCTGGCGCATGGGTTGAACTGTGGAGGGAGGCGTTGTCGCCAGGGAGGAGTGGGATGTTCCAGTCTGGGAAGTCATGCCCATCATTTGTTGTTGCTGTTGGATGTTATCCTGCGAACGGAAGCAAGTAAATAATAAGTTAGCATTTTCATTCTTTTTGAGGGAGGTAATGCTACTTATAAATTAGCCTCTTAATTAGCGTCTTAGACAGAGAGAGGTTTGTTAGTACAGTCCACACCAGCATCTCAATATACTACAGTGTCATCTAAAGTTAAGTTTTAAATGGTCAGAATGAGGTGATTGGCTGTATGGAAACACATTCTCTACCTATGCAGTTGGTGGACAAATGGTTTTCTGTTATAAGACCACCATGACGGCAGAAAATGTGAATGTCTCCCTTTTTGTTTCAGAGCATAGGACAACGGATTTACAGCGAGGATCAAAATACTGGAGCATTTGATACATTTTCTACATGGAAGCATATTTAACTGAGGTTGCATGTCATCAACCTCATTTTAAAGCCAAGTTTCCTATGTTATGTCAATTAACTGTTGAATAATAAACTGAGGCTTCCCCAGTGTATAAATACACTGTTAGTCCAATCAAGCCATGAAACACTCAGATAAATGTGCTGAAAGAACAATTAGGCTCCACCCATTGTCAATTAACCTTTCAGCCACGCCCTCAGACAAATGAGATGAAAATCAACACCCGTGGCTTTAAAACACCATGAACATACATGTACCTGCGTGTGCATGGACATCTGCCGTCGTCCGTATTCAGCCCTGCTGTAGTCGTCACTGTAGCTGTGTGAGTGGATGATGCTGGGTTGGCCCAGGTGACCGTCCCTGGTCCTGAGGGTGGACAGGTCCTCACTGCGAGAGAACCCCCCGTGGGCGAACTGTGGGATATAGGTCTGGTGAGAGGGCTCAGGTTCTGGGGTCAGGAGCAGTGGTGCTGGGGGTTGAGCCCGGCCGTGCTGGTGATGGAGCTGCTGCTGTTGAGGCCCATCAGCGGTCGCCAGATGAAAGAGGGGATTCTGGAAGGAAAGCGGGTAGCGCATGGCGGCGGCCTGCTGTTGCTGCTGCTGGGATAGCGAGTCGGTGGTGGTGCCCATCTGGCTCAGCTGGCTCAGCCGAAGGCCGCCGGACATGCTGGAGCCGCCAGAGCCAGCTGACAACCTCCCACCGGCCCGCAGCTGGCTGCTCAGGCCCGACCCCAGGCCGCCACCGCCTCCGCTGCTCAGCCCTCCGAAGCTGCCCATACCGGCGATGGAGGCCTGGGAGGAGTTGAGCATGTCCACCGACTGCAGGTTAGACACGCTGTTCATTCGGGAATCCTGGAGGTCCATCATAGATACGCTTTTATTGACACTGAGCACCTAAATAATAAGGGATGTGCGAGGCTATTGTGCCCCCTACTATTTTATTATGTTAGGTGGCCACGGATGATATGGGTGAGGGTGGTGCGGGTGTTTTTACCGCGAGGCCAGGGTATCGGAATGCCTCAAAGTATTTCCCAGGAAATACCGCTAGGATGAGTTGCGTGGTGAATCAGTGGAAAAAAAGCAGATGTCATGATATACTACAGCCTTGATCACACGATGGCAGATTCTATTAAGTATGACTAACATGCACGTCATACTAATCTCAGTTTGATAAAGATAGACCTGGTGGATGGGATGATGATTCCCCTAGTCAGTGTGACAAAACTCACCTTAGGGTCTGGTTCCGTGATGTCCGAGCTGCTTGTGCAGTAGGCTGGGCTGGACCGGGCCAGGGGAGGGCGTGATACATAAAACATGTCTTTGGAGGACGCTCGATGTGGGTGGTCACGGTCTTGAAAACTCATCTGGTTGCGGGATGGCATGACCCCACCGGTGGAGGTAGGGGAAGGCAAGCGAGTGATATCTATAGAGCTGGAGAACAGCAACGAGTAAGTGGCACATACATGCAGCAATATGTTCCTCCATCACTGCCACAAAGATGATATTTTTGAAAATAAAAGCTGCTGTGATCAACACACACACATGTACAGCCTACCTATTAAGATCCCTCATCATGAGATTTTGGAACTCGGATGAAATGCCCCTGTTGAAACTTGGCCGTGACAGCAACCTGTCGGACTGCCTCTCTTGGACCCTGTCTGTCTGATGGCTGGGCTGCCTCTGGAGGTGTGGGTTACGCAAGGCCATACTAATGTCATTCAGGAGGCGGGGCAAAGGACCCAGTTTGATGATGGCGTCCTGCGATTGAAGGAAAAAGAAATTTCACATTATTAAAAACACCCGGTATATGTTAGAATAAAGTGAAAGAAAGTATAACTTATAATGGCTTGGATGATGTGTTTGGGTTCACCTTGCTGAGCTGAGCCATGACCTCCCAGAGGAGACTGTGCAGTATAGACAGCTCTCTGCCCAGGTCGATGTATCCCTCAAAGCCTCCCGCATTGCTGACACTGTCCAGGTTGGAGATCTCGTACAGGAAGTGCTGCATGGAGCCCCACTCCATCTCCAAAAACTCATTCATGAAAAACATGTACTCCTCTTTACTGCCAAACCTACAGGAGAGGAAGGACGAAGGGAGGAGGAAGTGACAGAGAAAGATAAATAGAAGATGAATGACAAATAGAATACAGGGATAATAAATGTCAACAGTTATATTGATAAACACATATTCAGTTTCATGTTGAAAGGACAAACTGTTACAGTACATTCTGGTGTACTACATTATTAACTGAATAATATCATATTCTTTGTGGACATCATAAACCATTTTTACTTTAATAGCAAAAAATTTAGAAAATTAGGGAAAATGTTCACTAGTCGACAAAGTTGTGACACCCAGGAAATACCTATATGGTTTGTATTTTTAACAAGGAATACTCCTTTTCTGTGGCTCAGATTAAAGGGGAATGATAATGTGTAGAGGTGTAACCCTGGATTCAATTATTGGTTCTTCATCCACATGGATGAACATATTAAGTTCTGCCTCTATGCTGATGACACTGTCATTTACTACTATGTCTATTATCTTAATAAAGTGTGTTTCTAACTTAAACAGATTCTACTTCATTTGGAGATGACTGAAACACTTTCACTGGACGGGAAGAAAACTAAACAAAGATGAGTTTAAAAACATATGGATACTTTTTATAGTACGTTAGCTTTCCTTTCCATTTCATCAACATATACAATACACTCTTCAGTTTTAAACTTTGGCCTGGGTTGCTTTGATGCTCATACTTTTTATTGATTATTGCCACTGACTGGAGGCGTCTGCCTTTAAGGATGTTATATTGTCTCTATCATCGTGCAGTAGATAGAGATTCACTGCACCAAAAGGAAATAAAATAAAACTGACTTGGAGAAGTTAGCCAGGTTTTGCACTACTTTCGCGATGAGGGTGAGTGTGCGTGACGTCTGCTCGTCGGGATACTCCTGCGTGAGGTTAAAGAGTGATGGAGACATGATGGCGGGACACAGGAAGCGCAGGAAGAGGGAGCCACTGATGAGGCAATCAGCGATGTCTTCTCGACCCCTCTCGGCGCAGCGCACTCTCCAGGAGGCAAATACTTCTTTAAGCTCTCGTGGGAACACGCTGTGAGGGGGATATACATCATGTCATGACCACACACAAGCTGTGGCTCTCTTTACGTATATTTAAAACAATGAATACAAATATTCAATACAAAGGATTTTTCTTTTGCTAACAGCTCACCAGTGGGAGTTAACGATCTTGCAGAGTGCCAACTCACAGCACATTCGGAGGTTGGCTTGGTGGTCTGGGAGTACAGAGGGTGGTGTTCTCATGGGGTCCACTTCGCAATTTTCCTCTGACTCATACAAGGCCCTTATGAACTCCCCTACAAATTACATTTCATTAGTAACAGCAACACTGCAGGAGCTGTCACAAAGACGAAGTCAGCGCCCTCAATACATAAACCAACAGTCTGATCTGAAATGGGAGAGAAGGAGATCTCAAAATGTACAATGGACTGAAACAAAACTCCAGTGGAAGGTTAATTAGCTAATAAATGCCCCCATGACACCCATTCGCCATTTTGCCGGATTAAAAAAACAGTAGCTGTCTCCCTTCCCAGGTCATCAAACAGTGAAAAAGAGTAGCTATTGTCTTGGGATGAAAACATGTTGAACACTCAGGGTGATCTACTGCTAATAGCTTCACCCTGTTGCAGGAGGAGGCCTATGCTGCCGGGTGCATGCAGGATTGGGAAATACCACAGTGAGCGCTGACTTATGATCACATCCTTGGGAGAAACGTTGCCTCCAGAAATAAATGAAAGCAGAGCAGAAATGACAACCAGTTGGCGTGTATAGTGACGGGACAGGTGTCTATTTAGACAGGCTACGTGTCATTTACATTAAAATATATAAAATGACGGGCAATGAAAGATTCAGACGGCATTTTTACATCCCGGTCCAAACGCAAGATCTGCTATAGAATAAACTTCCTCTTCACTTGGTGTCTACATTTCTTCACAGTGAAGCTTTATTTGTCTCCTTGAAAGAGCTTCCTCTTGACATCAAGCACTCCTTTTGAAATCAGTTCTGATTTGAATAATCACACAGCTGCTTCAGTTTTTTCAACAAGTCAACACGATGACTCACCTATAGCATCCTTGAGGTACTTATGTCCAATCAGTTTGAGGTACTCTTCTATGGCTTTGGTGGCCAGAGTGTTCTCTCTGAAGATAAGGTGTTCTCGGTCGATGAATCTGTCTACCTCACACATCGCCATGTCTGACAGGAAGTCCTGGCGGAGGAGAGGTCAAAGATATTCTATCTTCTAACAGCAACAATATGGCTGAATTGATTGCGTGTTGTAAAGGGACTGAATGTGCTGATAAGTAAAGTAGAAGTGTCCCGTACCTTAGCTTTCCCGGTGCTCTGCAGTATATGCACCAGTGCGCAGGCCACTTCCTCTTTGCTCTTGACACTCAGCACAGGCTCCAGCACAGCACACAGCGTGCGGTAGTTATTGGTGACGTACTCTGCAAACTCCTTGTACAGCTCCATGGGCAGTATGTTCATGGTCTGGAAGCGGGATTTGAGGCGTAGGGATGCATTGATGATCTTTCCCCCTCCCACACCGGCTCCCTTGGTGAGGACGCTGGGTTGGATGACCGGGTACCATTGCTCCACAAACTGACGTCCAGTGATGCTTGAGATGGGGATGCTCACGAGTCCTAAGTATGTACTCTTTTCCTTCAATGAACACAAGAGTGCATATTTGTTATGAATAACATTAGTCAAAGAAAACGTGTCTCTCTGTGTACTGTGCCACATGTATTTCATAAAAATAAGTCAACTTCAAACTAAATAAATATTAAGGTACAAGATAAATGTCAACCGGCACTAAAAATATATGAGACTTACCATTAATTAACCTTTAAAGTAACCCGATTAAACTTTTGCTTTTGGACTAGCAACAGCGGCCTCTGCTGCCACAAGTGGTAATTACAGGATGCTGGTGCATTGTATTGTATTTATATCTGAGCAGTGAGGGTACCACTTTTCTATCTGCCCGATCTCAACAGGAGAGAAGGAGAAAAGACTCTGACGCCAGACCGAGACAGAGAGAAAGAACAATGTTTGAAGATGAGGTGAAAGAGCTACTATTCCTCCTATTGAGTCAGTGTAGCACCAAAATGATTTTGAAGCTCATATTTCAGGGTAAACCAGTTGAAATTTGTTGCTGATGAAATCCAAAGAGGCAAACGAATTCTGCGTAAAGTATCCGCAGGGCACTGAAAGGGTTGTTGATCCATGGCAATGAGTCAGTGATGACTCAGTACACATCAATTATTACAGATGTTTGCTGAGATTTCTTCCTTTCAAGCCTGCACTCAGTCTGTGTACCGAACCTATTGACACAATGTAACAGTGGTACAAACCAGGCCAAAGTTGCAAAGCAAGAAAACTTCCGAATGTTACCTCCTTAATGAGTTAGGATGAGGGTTGACATGGCAACGGCTTCATGTCATTAAAGCCTTTTGAATGGGGTTAAAGTGAGTATTTCTTCATTTGATTTTCATGAGAGCAGATGGGGGGGGGGTTTATACCTTGCGTCTCTTCTTGTCCGTCTCCTTGTATAGATGAAGGCGTAGGTTGCGGATGGCCGGCAAGTTGTTGAATTCAAAGTGCTCTCCCCAGAAAACAGTGTCAGTGCGGGGTTTGCTGGTAGTGCGTGCGTACAGCATGTCGTCCAGACACAGTTCGCAGTAGTAGCGCTTCTTGGCTGGAAGCTCGCGGGCCTCGATGATCCACAGTTTGAGCACATTGTCCACCCGCCGACTGTTGTCCTGCATAGAGGTGAGGTGAGGTCAGGTAAGGTCAAGTGCAACAAACGATTAAAAAGCTTCACAGCAGAAGGTATGATAGAGCACATGAAAACATGACAAAAAACAAAAAAAACCAAGGACATCAGCTCCAAGAGATGGAAGCAGAGACACTGTGTATGTATGAATAACGGGCGACAGCAGGTCAGCCTGCAGGAGAACAGAGTGAATGATAGGACAGGAATGGCTGGGGACACGGCAGTCAGTGAGTTACTGTAGGCTGTACTTTATAAATTGCTGTCAACTTGATAACAGAGACAGCGTGACGGAGACGAGAAGGACAAGAAGAGAAAATATAAAAGTGTAGCAGAGCGGTCTAACTGGCTGCGGGGGGGAAAAAAAAAAGTACAACGAGACAATGCACATGTGCTTCAAAGATGAGGGACAAGCGATGGTGGTAATGTTTCTGTAGACAGCTACACTTCCTAATCATGATCACAAAGCCCGAGCTATTTTCGACATCCCCCCCGGGAGGAGACAGTGCCGAGTTGATTGCAGAGGGGTGTTTGCTGAGTCATTTCAATTGGGCCGAAATGCCGTTGTTGTTATCCCCCCCCCCCCCCCCCCCCCCCCC
>CAAKHC010015207.1:54398-68902 GCA_901007825.1 Macroramphosus scolopax
TATAGCGACAGCTCTTACAGGGCTTCACCTATAATCAAAGCTGAGTTATCATATGTATACCGACAATAACGTTTGAAGGTCTTTACACACTGGTGGCGGGAGGAATATTTTGTATTTTTGAGGCGAATTTGTGATGGTTGCACGGTTATTCAGTGATAGATTCCAACTGGATAGACGGCTTCGACATCATCCAGTGATGATGATCTTATTCTCCTTGACAAAAGAAGAGGAGGCTTTGGGTAGATCCCATTCTACAAGGTAGAAAGTTCTACTGCCCGGAACTAGGAGCTGAATCTAACAGGGACGCTTTCTGGACACATTTTAGGATGTAGGTGGGACAGTTTGAGGTCCTTCTGGGGATACTAGCGCCACATCCCAAAAGATCCTGTTCACCCTAAGTAACATCTGGCAGTCTGTCTATTATAGAGTGCGCAAACAATCAATGATTCTGTTGTTGTTGTTGTGATGTTCAATCTGCGAAACGTGATTGGATGATGGCTTTATTAGCGTGGTAAATTACTGAAAGTGCTCATGACAACAGCAGTTTGGAGAAGTATACTGACACCCCCGGTGTTTCAACAAACCTTAGACTGTTAATTTGGCACAAGCAAAATGCTGATGCAGGCTCTGGGAAATGGTGATTTTTTTGCAGGATACTTCATTCAGTAATGATCAAATTAAACAACAATTAAAATCTCAGAAACGTTATGCTTTGCTTAGAGTTGCAGCGCTTCAGTCTTCCCCGGACATGAACTCTGCTGCACACAGGTAAAGAAATCATGACGGATTTTAGAGCCTGTTTGGGAGCTGGGAGATATTTTCATGGCTGAATTTCAATCCATACTGTTGGTTTCACGGCCAAATCCCCTCTCTGGATAAATAAAAGATAACAACAGCAAAAAAAAAGGAGAATAGAAATGAACAAAGCTGCAGATGTTTGCTGACATTCCCTGATAGGAAACACATCCAGAGTTGAACCAGGAGCCGTGAAAAGTGGATATCAGCCACGAGACTCTCGGCAAACAAACCTCGACTTCACAAGACTCTTGACTTTTTTTTTATGTCTGCTGTGTCTCAGCAGACCAACCGGAGATAACAGACAACCACAACCTTCCCTAATGAATAAATCATGTGGAAATGCACGTTGGCAGACATCAGGCTTGAAAAAAAAGGGTTCGGCCCTCTCCTGAGTTTGTACTATCAATATGACCTTGTCTCTCTGGTTGTTCAGCCGGAGCTTATGGATGAACCGAAGAAGCAAAATCCCTGAGACACCTCCTTTTGTAATTGTGTACGTTCACGGATCTATAACAATCATCAGGGTGGAACTGTAGATCAAAAGGTTTTCTTTTAATTTATGCTCCAAAGAGGCTGAAGCACCCTTCTATTATACAGAGCTCCCCAAGTGAAACCATCACAGATATCTGGATGCATTTACAAAAACCCTATTTCCTTCCTGAGAGGTGAATAAAGGAGCTCATTAACATCAACATATTCATCGTCGTGTTAATCAATTGTTTTGATCTATTTTATGAACGTATGTTGTCACTTGCCAGTTCTCACGTCCTGTTACGTCGTACATGTGTATATACTGTGTGTGTGGTTCTGCATGGCGCCTCTCTATGATAAGGTTTGGAACGCGTCCCATTAACACTCCATGCTAACATTCAGTGGATTTGTTACTAAACTGAAATTTGACCTGATGAGTCCGAGAGAAAGAAGAAACAGACGATCTTTCTAACGTCAGCTGCCGTGTGGACTGAATGTTCTGCTCCACCTCACTCAACACAGGAGACGCAGCCTCTCCCTCTCTCTCTCTCTCTCTCTCTCTTCTTTTGAAAGTCACTAGGGATCGTCCACAAACTTGCCAGATGTGTCAGTGTTGTTTTGACTGGAGGTGTTGTGACATCTTTTACAGTTTTCCTCTCAGGAGTGGATAGTTTCTGTGTCATCCTGGTGACAGACGGGCACTCGGAGCGCGCAGACCACCAACACTAATGCTATGTTAAACGGATCTGCTCCAAAATTTAATGGGATCTTCCTCAACCCCTCCGGTAAGAACAATAGTAATAGAAACTGTCCTCTACAAGAATTTTCCGTCTAAACTTCTGAACCTCTCGTGCTGCTGTGCCTGCTGCTGCAAGTGGCTACATGAGGTGGGATAATTAATCAAATCTCCCACTGACTCATTATGGTATGTGCAGCCACCATATGGCTGTCTGCTGGTTGCCATGGAGACAGGGTTGGATGTGTCTTCACGGCACCAGCAGAGCAACCGTGATGGTGCTGTTTTAACTGTGAGTGACACGGCACCGGCACATGAGAACGGCAATCTATAGATGTATATTTTATAGACAGCTACATGTCTTGTTCATGCACTTTCCTGCACAACTTCCTGGAAAAAACGGCAGCACACTTTCAGTAAATGCACAGTGAAATAATGATTTGGAGCGCAGTAAAATAGCAGATGTCTGAGCTGCCTCCTCCTCCACATTACTCATGGAATAACAATCAGCTCTTCTTCTCCGGCGGAGTCGACTCCTGACTGCTTCACACTTTAGAATGATCGACTGTGTTACGCCCCGTTCCAATAACCTGGTCCGAACAGATGCGTTGTGGACGGGGAAAGTAAATTATTCATTATATTTCAACACAAACGATCAAGACGAAAATATCTGTTATTGGAGCAAGTTCCAATTTGATTGTTATATTTGTTGGAATAAAAAGAGCAGACGGGAGACCAGTGTGCTGTTGATCCGAGGACAGGAGAAGATCTGTCCCGGTGCAACTCCTGGAGGAGGCGAGTCTATTCATCATTTAAAAAATGACAAACTGAATCTAGTGTCTGATTGGTGACAACAACAGCGTGTTTCTTGTCATCCTTCTTACTCGAGTTAATTCCCCTCAGCATTCAGGTGCATAACACCAGTCCGTAGTTCCCCACAAACATGTTTAATGGAACACAGAGTGAGCACCAAGAGGGTGCCGAAGCTGCTTCATCCAAACCCCTGTTGGCCCCCCGACCCATTCGGGGGGGTCTGGGTTTGCTTCAGGACACATTTAAATGGCTGTATTTCTGAAACAGTCGCTGCTTGCTACTTGCTAGATAACTTTACAGGTACTAACATTACCCTGGCTGCGTCTTAGTGTATCATCTAAAGCTTATCATAAGCCTTACATCTAAGCCTCAGAAACACTCAGTACACATCGCGTGTATGTGGACGGTTGTGATTGCAGTTATATCTCTCAGACAACGGGCTGATTCTTTATCTGCATTCACAAGGCATGTGATCAATAAACACAAGACTTACTTATTGCAAGACATTTCGCACGTTACATTTCAAATATTATTCATATATTTATTTATTTTTTTATTATGCTGCTAGCTAGAGACTAATATATATGGATCCCTGGACATATAATTCAGAATAAACTACCTGAATCTCACTGTTATGCTTCCTGTTAGGTGAGATGCATTCATTCGATAGATATACTTGCTAAGGTTTTGGGGTGTAGCAACATCCTGCACACGTCATCAGACACTGCAAGATTAATGCACGGCTCAAAAAGGCACTCATGCATGCACACACTCAGACACTGACCTGTCATGGTCGGCACTGTGGAAGCGGGGGAAGATCATGTGGCGGAAGCTGCTGGTTCGGTCCAGTTTGGGCTGACTCTTAGCCCTCTTGATGGAGCCCTTCAACCTTCTACTTAGGAAACTCTGGTGCAGGTGAAAAGGATGAAAAACGAGGGCGAACAGATGGAGAAGGAGACGTGTGTGGCGAGGAGTCACAGACACGGCGAAGTGGTTGGCGAGAAGGGACAGGTGTGGTTGCATGGTGAGACAGGTGTGGTTCAAGGGGAAAGATTGGTGATGTGTAAAATAAAGGAAGTCGTCGGGGTTTGGGTCAGATGCATTTAAAGAAACACCAAAATCAGATGGAGACACACACAAATGAAACACAGGATGCGTGATGGGGGAGAGCACAAGGTGAATTTATTATCAACATCATATCACACAGCCCAACAGGTCCACTTGACACACGGAACTGCAGTGTTGTGATAGAGCCTGCGGTGGGCAGTGGTGAGCCATACAGTCCAACAACAAGACTCACACGGGTGCAGTTTTTTTTCCATATGAGCTTCCTTACAGAGGCAAATCATCAGTCGAGATACAGGAACAAAAAAAAAACCTCACTCATAAGGGAGAGAAATTTTTTTGCCAAGACACCTAAAACAACGTATGAACCTTAACGGGAGGACCCGTAAATAACCCGTCATAAAAAAGAAGAAATTACAGAAAGGTGGAATATTTTCATACATTTTTCTTATTGTTCAAGGAAATATTCTCAACTCCGTGTCATGATGTTAAATACATATCTTTGAGTGTGGTGTGTCACGTCCTTAGAAAGACGTGAAGCTACGTTAAAAAGTGTTTTCAGCTTACTACAAGCATTCTAAAAAAGCAGATGAAAGCCATTATTAATATGGTTAAATAATAATACAAATAAATTAAATAATAGAATAGATATTTAGCAGCTAGTAAAACAAATGTGTCCGCCTATAGCTTAAAACTCTGTCGAGTTCATCATATCACTCTGGTGGTACAGTTGATGGAAGATGAGTTGCCAGAGTTGAGTCATCAATAGATAATTAAAATACATGTTTAATTTCATTATAATACAATCAAGTATTACATGATATATTTTAATTATTTCTCCAGTGTAAGAACGGCTCTTATATGTATTTTGGAAGTTATTTCTTTTAGGTCCAAACCTTGAAAGTCAACTGTTTTCACGCTAAACCTTCAAATGATCATCCAAATATAATTTTGTGTTTTCTCTCGTACCTCCCACTGAGCCTTAAAGACACTTTCAGGTGTGGTCTCAGAGTGAAATCCTTTATATACCTCCAGCAGTACAGCATGATGAGTGGGAGAACGGCTGGAGGGAAGTGACACCTCGTCATCTGGCGTGAGTCAAATGGCTTTGAAGCCTGTCTTGAGGATATGACTAAAGACTTGGCTCCATCTGCTGGTTCCAAGCTAATAGCCCGCATGACTAAATCTGATTTGATTAGCCGCTCCGTCTCACGCTGTAAGTCTCAAAAAGTCAAAGTGTTCGATACAGAGGGAAATAAACTGGAATCAAAATGAACCAAAATAAAGTGAGTCGCCATCGCGGGAGCATCTTTGTTGGCATACGGAGTCACTCTGGTCGGCTTCAGGTTCATCTCAGGTTAAAGGAGATTATAAAGGAGAAGATCATCGTCGTTTTAGCCCATTTCTATACTGTCCGTATTAAATAGCAAACTTTTAAATGAACTCCTTCCATTACCGCAATTATAACACTTGCTCTTCCTTATAGGAAGCAAAGGAGGAGTTGGAGTTAATGGACAGTCCGCTGCGTCTCATACAGACATGCTTGTGCGTCTTCATTAGACCTGACGAATGCTGCAACAATGGTTGGACAGCTTCTCCTGCTATCTGCAGCTGCATGAGCAGAAAAGAGATGGGCAACCTGAAAATGTAGACATGAATCTGTCCTTCAGGGCCTGTTACATGCATGTTTGATACGTTGTGACTGAGTTCCTGTCGCCATGAGTACAGCACTTAACAGATTATTTCTGTCAACAGACAGAACATGTCTCTGCTGCCGGCTCTTCACTTCCTCTTGACTGAGGTTGTCTTTGTACGAAAGAGCGACAAGATGATCCCGGGAGGGACAATGACGGCTCTTTTTTTATATATTGCTCCTCTTTTGTTGTCATTAAAAAAATAAATAAAAGTAATTTTGCATGTTTTAGCCCATTTACTACGAGTCACAGGGAGTTTACATGCCGCTGGGTTTCTATTATTCCTCCATCCCAGACACCCAGTGGTCTCCTATATGATATTAAAATCCATCAGCAGACTCTGGAAACCGACTTGTCAAGTCTGCATTAACTTATCTTCATGTTTCTTTTACGTCCTCTTGGTTTGAATGAAAGTACATATCCATTTAGGTTCATTAACAGTATGCCTTGATTAGGCAAACAAAGAAAATGCAATGAATCCCCTTTAATTCGATCTTTTACCTGCATTAACACAAAGCAATCAAATAACTCTGACAATGTTCTCCTGTTAACATAACAGGGATATTTCAACGACTCTAAATTGGTTTCCATCCCATTGAGAGATGAATTGAATCCAAAATGTAATGTATAGCATGGTTATGAGAACTGTTGACCTGCAGAAGGCAGTTAAATCCTGCAAAAGGTGATGCCACACACAGTACTGAGTATTCACAGGCGTTAGAAATCAAACATGAAAGGATGAAAGGACTAAATCCCTGAACATGTACACACACACACACACACACACTGTCTGTAAACTTAGCCGGTGTCTCTGCGTCAGCCATGTTTGTGTCACATACCTCAACAGGGGGCAGCCGTGCAATTAATGTTCCTCCTGCCACTGGACTCGAACCGGCAGCCCTCCAGTCTCCGCCCCAGTATGAGAAGGGGGAGGAGTAGGAGGCAGCAGGCGAGTGGGGCAGGGTGAAGGACAAGGAGGGGGAGAGGGGGAGTGAGCGGGGCAAGGGGGGCGTGCTGAGCCCCTTCTTGGAGCCCTTTTGATGGTGCTGCTGCTGGTACAAATTGAGGGATGGGGAGACTCCCAGGGAAAGGGGGAAAGGGTGAGGCGGGGTGCCGCTGGCCCGGCGGCCACAGGTGTGCTGCGGGCCCAGGGCGGGAGAAGGGTGGAGGGACAGCGAGAGGGATGGAGGCAGCGAGTGAGGCCGGGAACAGGGAGGGTTACTCACGGATTGTCGGAAGGGTTGAAGGGGGGCAGTGGGAGGGACCTCCATGCTGGGCTGCTTCCCTGTGGCTATGCTCTTCCGCCGGGCGCGATGATCTGAGAGGGAGAGAGAGAGGGCGGTCGTCAGGTACGATCGGGTCATACACAATAACGTCGAATGCTACTAGGTTGCACACAGGTAGAGGGAGAAGACGAGGGGAGAGAAAGAGAGAATAAACAGCTATTGGAGACTTTTAATTGACAGGAACGAAGGACGAGGGCGAACGAATATGAGCGGCTAGATAGAGGTCAGAGGTCGGGGAGAGGCAGAGATAAACCATATGGAGGTCACACCTGTGCACTGACACCACTCTTGCCCCCCCGACTGCTACACACACACACAAAGAACACCTTCATCCCTGGGGTTGATGAAGGAGGCGTGAGACTATTGAAGAGAAAGATTATCTGTCTAGACATCGGTACTGGATGAGGTGAATGTTAAAAGCCTGGATGTTGAGAGGGAAGGTGAGAGGGGAGGGGCCTGGTGATGCGTAGATAGAGAGGAGCGATAAACAAACAAATCACGTATTGACTTCAATACGAGGCGGTGCCGAATGTCGACGTCCAAGCGGGATCAAACTATGTTCTCCAGTCCACCACCAATAGCATCCAGTAGAGCATTTCATATTTTCTGCCATGTGAACCTGCTTCAACTTCTACTTAGTCTCTCCATGACTGAAATAAATACCTGCTAATGTTTGTGAGTACGTCTTAAAATTCCTCGTCCATATCGTCCTTCCACCAAGTTCCATTAAAACGTCAGTCTGCCTCTGTACCAGCGTCCTCCGGACAAATCAAGACAGATAAGTTGACGGGGTCTTGAGTGTTTTAAAATGAAATGCTGGGCTGGCTTCACAGCACACCGCGATCTAAATACTGTTTCTCCTCCTTCGACTCTCCACCCGAGTTCTCTGAGACACTGGGACCTCTCAGCACCAGAACATCCAGATGAAAGTTTTTTTTTTATCAGTAGAAGACGTTGGCGTTGGGTTTTGTTTTTTTTTGTTTTTTTTTATTTCTTGAGGAATATGAACTGAAAATAAACCCGACTGTCGCCCACAGTGAACGTAAGTTAAGTTGTGCTGCAGATTTCCTCCAGAGAACGAAACAATCCAATAAAATCAATCCAATGAAGTCACCTGATGACCGAATACGAAGCAGCCGCCTTAGCTTATCATTCTGGATGTTCCAAACTGCAGTCAGATTCCTTTCTGCTTGACCCACACAGACACCTAAAATACATCATGCACAACATAAGGTGCATAAATCCTCCAGTTACACCAAATCATTGGAAAATAAGATGCTCAACCGATGGTGGATTTTCGTGGCCAAAGCTGATTGGTTGACGATTAATGTAGATTTGTTCTGAGGCCGCGTACAAGACAGTTCCAGAGAAGCAGGCAGGCCCCTGACGGATGCCGACACCATGTCCTCTGTGTTCCCCTATTACTGCAGAAGACAATTGAGGTAGTCTATTAATTTAATGTTACATGACATTTCCATCCCAGTCACGGATAGATGAGCTCCAGCGTTAGCGGTTCTTTTATTGGTGCTTTTTGTTGTGATTAATTATGCCGCCTGCAGCCTCTCCTCTTCTCTCTGTGTCGGGGAAGAGTTCCTCCAGGCTGGAGATGCGCCGGCGGCTGTCTCCGCCAATTGTCAACATCCGTTTTCCAACCTACAATGCACCGTGTTTTGGTTTTCTTAGGTCCAATATTAGGTCTGATTACTTTCCCACCTGAAGCACAGCGGAAGCGGCTCACTTGGAATAGAAAAGAGACGACAGAGAACGCAGCGTTTCTTGTCTCCCCTTCTTAGTTTTTCTCAAAAACCCTGCATCAAGACAACCGTGATTCAAATACACATTTACTGGTTTGTTCCTATCCCCCGTCTCTTTCTCCTGCACCTCCATCCTCTCTCATCATGCTCTCTGTCTCCGCTTGCTCTCCCTCTTTCAGCCTCTTCTGTCACACACAAACATTCAGACGAACACCTCCTCTCTCCCACGCAGCTATTTTACATAATTCAAATAGTGCATTTATTCCTCTACCTCTCTTCAGACCCTGATCTCTCTCTCTCTCTCTCTCTCTCTCTCTCTCTCTCTCCTCTTTTCCTCAATTTCCTTCCTCTGCTTGTTTTCCTGCCATCCTCTCCTTCCCTCCCCTTCAATATGTGTGGAATCTACAACCTGCCATTTTCTCCACACTTATATTCCTTTCCTCATCTGCCCCTCTCCTTTCACTCTCTAACATTTACCTGTCCAAATGGCATCTTTTCGGCAGGCCCCGTCTTTCTATTTGCAATCCCTAATATTCCTTCCTACTCCAGCCCACGTACGCGCTCGTCACCGGCTGAGACGGCAAACTGTGCCGGCGTCTCTTTGTCCGACCGCGCGGCTTCAGATGAAACGGTGCTTTTTGAATGACGGACTAATGGAGGAGTCTTCGGAATGAGATAGTACAGGAATGTCAGATCTCAACTTCTAGAGTCTTAAAGCTGATGTCATTGTAGGAGAAAGTTCATTCACGGCTCGTGTTTCGTATCCGGATTACATAACAGCAAACCTTTTCGTTCGAAAAATAAATATACAACAGTATTACAGTAATAACGGTGGTCCACGTAGTTCAAGGAATTGCTTGCCTTTACTTTGGAGATATTGAATGAGAACCTGTTAATGGACTGAAGGAGGATTTCTTCAAATATTCATCCTTCGTTTTGAACGGCTGCCATCACTCACTCACAGCAGCACTCACAGTTCCATGATGGAAATGTTAATTAACAGCAATTATAAGGGGTGATGACCTGTACTGATGGAGCTTCTGCTGGCATTATGTATGCAACATAAGTGCAACCATCTCAATTAAACGGCCTCAAAACAGTGATAAACATCCTCTTCAGCATTTATTGTTTCCCAAACTAATTAGTTTCCTCTGGAGGAGCAGATTGTCCAAAGGAGTGAGTAGTGATTTAGGATTCAACCGGCGTCGGTCTTCTGGCAACAAATTTAAGGACGTTCTCGTGTGTTTAGCCGCAGACGGTAAGATCGGAAACAACAAGCAGTCTGTGAGATGGTGCGCAATCCAAACCTCTCGAAACACTTGTGGTGGTGCTTGTTTTGAGTCATAAGGAAGCGTTACTACACCTCCCATCGGAGGGTTTGGTTGGGATGAAAGCCTTGATGTCTGCTTTAGTTTTTTGCAGCTTTCCCCTGAAAAAGGTGGACAAAGTGTTTACCACAGCTTACCTGATACTAGAATTATTGTGTACTAAATGTGCCTGCTTGAAACGTCTGATTGCTGCTTGCAGTTAATGGAAACAGAAATTATTATAACGTGTTTCCTTTGACATTACCACCACAGTGATAGAGCAGATAGTTACTAAGGAAAGCATGCAGAACAACTTCACATCAGGCAGTCAACTCGCTGTTGTTTGTGTCTCCGTAATTAGAACCAGCCAACCCCTGAAATTTGAATTGCACCCGTAATCTGATCTTTACGGTAGATGCAATGCAATGGCCCAGACAGCTGCCAGGTACCCGTGGCGACTTGAAGACTTGAAGCGAGCACCATGAAAATTCAGCCTTTCATATGAAGTCATCTCATATCGGACAGATACAGACATCAGAACTGGAGGACAATCTACAAATATTGGTGGTTTGATGTCAAAAAGACGAACTGGTACAAATTGTGTTTTCCCCGCTACCCTGGAGGGAACACACTGGGACACGAAGGACATCTGTTCACGCAAAATAAGAAGTGAACACGTTCTGCGATGCACGATCACGCGGCCAATGTGAAGCCGGCGCGACAGAAGGGAACAGCCTCAACAACCAGACTAATACACCCGTCATGTGCCGAGAAGATTGGACGGATGGTTGTTGAGAAAAGCTGGGAACTCACACACACACACACGCACACACACACACCCACACACACACGTTGGCTTATGACGCAGCATCTTTTCAAGTCAGAAAGTCATGATCCCTGCGGTTTGAGGGACACCAGTAGCCCTCCTGCTACCTCTCTATATTAAATTGAGAGTTTATTTTGGGAAAAACTTGCAACAGGATAGCGAATCATGAAGTGATAAGAGCGGATAACTCGATAACTATTGCACAGAGCCAACGGTCACAGCAGATAATGTTTACTTCATGCAGAAGTTGCTGTGTAAGGACTTTACTCTAAAGCAGTGGCGGGACGTAAACACAGCTTGACCTCCAAAGCACGATTTGTTTAGTCTTCCCCGACTCAGACACATTGACTGCTTTGACTTGGATTCTTCTGCTTTTGCTGATGCAACCCAAGGCCTCTCCCGTACCAGTAACAGCTGCAGGCGTAGCCGCTGTGTTTACGTAGTGTGAACACGCATTAAAATCATGCACGTTAGTTTGACTGTGAGCCTTCTGCATCTTCGGGTTTGTGATCTGACAAACTATGTTCTTAGTGTGTCTTCGGGTTTGTTTAATGGGGAAGATGAACGGCAATAAAAGATGCTGTAAAAATAACAGATTCATAAAATAAAAAGCCTTTGGACACAGTTCAGTCCCTGAAATAAAAACAAAGGACAAACACCCATGAACGTGTCTTTTGTCTTCCGTGGGAGAGGCGACAATCTGCCTTCATGTCCGTGTCGAATGACCCCGCGGCAGTCACAGGTATTTATCGGCCCCACCGATCAGCAGCGACGATAATTTACTGAACAAAGCTTCTCACACGGAGGCAGATAAAGAAACACACCGAGAAGAAGAACAAAACAGGGAGGCGAACTCCTCTGATTACTGGAAAAGTGAGTCAATGGGCTATTTTTAGCAGGTTTACCTGTGTTTAAAAAAAAAAAGTAAACCTGCTCATACGAGCTATTTGGTTTAAAAAAAAGTCTTCCGCCGCTCTCACCCAAACAGACCTTACTATATTTATATTTGATTGATTTCTCCTGCAATTTCTCTTAAACAAGCTTCTGCGTCCAACTGGGCCATCGAATAAACACAAGTTTGATGCCAAAAACCTTAAATGTCTATTTCACTGCAACAACAAGATAAAAGCTGAGCAAATGTGACCCCCAAAACTACACAATCACACATTTAATACACCAAAGACTCTGATAAAAAGCCTGTTTCTGTCAGCCACACCTGTGTGTATGCGCAGTAACATGCCATCAATCCCGACACTGTCTCCGTGCTCTCCCTGACGAGTGGCGACCGACACTCCCTCCCCATGCTGACCCCGTGTTGTTGAATTAGAGCTGATGGCTGCACCTGCTGACACCTCCTCTTCTTCAACAATGAGACACTTAGGAGAGAAAATAGCTTCCATCTCCCCACCGTCATTGAGGGGCCTTGCCCGAGGTAACATCCGAAAAGTGGAGAGTCGCAGCGAAAAAGACCTCGAATCCTTGCACCTGCTTTTATTTCCACATGGCGATTTGTTACAGGAGTAGCTGCCATTTTCTGTTATTTTCTAAATGTTTCTCTTCTACTTGAATATAAACCACAATTTCACTTCTAAAATACGCCGCACCTGTTTTTCTTTTACACTTAACATGCACAGAATGGAGAAAAGCGGGCGGCGGTTTGTGCAAAGACTCATTCAGAATCAGTGTGCAAATCATCCCAGTTTATGTATATATTCCTGAGTGCACTGCTGATGCGTCGGGCCATTGCAAATCAGCAAATGCGTTGAAGTGCACCATCTTTTTATCGTATGTTTGGTATTTCTGATGATCTTCACAGCACTTGCGTGGGGGCTAGCATGGGCTCTTTTGTCATTATCTTGCACCTCAAGCTCAAGTTAATGGTTGCATGAATTAATCGAAGCCATTAAGTCTTCCTTTTTTTTAATGGTGACAACAGAAGCCCCTGGCTGGAACAAGGTTTGGATAGGTCCATTTAAATCTGTTGCTCACCCACTCTTTTCTGATCCCAAACCAGGCTCTGTGTTTCGTTGCCATGGCAACATCTTCTTTTTCTTCCTGGAATACCATACATTTTTTGGTTTTTTTTTAAACAAACGTACTATACAATGAAGGTCTGAATAAAGGAGGTGCACACAGTGGGCTATTGTTACAGCCTGCAGTCATCCATAGTATTCCTTTAGAAACAGATGAACACACGATGGAATGCATCACGTAGCCACAGAGACACCTGATGCTTCCCAGTGAATTTTTTAAAAGACTCCATTAGTGTTCAGATCTCTGCTAATGACTTTGATTGTGAGCTGCAGTGAAACGGAAGGCGGGAAGAGTTCTGCAGATCCTGCTCTGATTTGCCCGTTGTGCCTATTCCAAAAAGAAAAAATGCAATTATGTAACTGTTGTTTAGAGATGATGCAAAGGCTTGAAAAAGGAAACCTACAAAAAAAAAAATAAAATGCAGTGTGAGCTGAGGCGACATCGTTTCATGGGAGTCTGTGGTTGTAGTCTGGCTGGGGTCTTGCTGCAGGTTGATGTGCTTGTCTCATTTATTTAGCTGCTTAATTAATCCTACATGTGCAACAACAACATTACACCAGGCCTCTTTCACCGCCGAGGAAACGGCTTCTTAAAAAACCCACGTTTGACTTTCATCCACGTTTTCTTATGTTTTGAATTGTCAAACAAGCCAAATCTATTCATGCACATCAGTTGTGATAAACGGGAACCGTGCCATCAAATGACGAGGTTTCCTGCAGCGATCCAAATGATGACATTATTCTAATAAAGATATATCTACAATATTCCCTTCAAATTCCCGTCGACACGCTGCACAGAAAAGTCTGTCTACTTACAGGAGATGCACGCCTCATCAAGCCCCGACGCTTCCCTCCGTACTGTCTCTCTAATATTACCCTAAGAGTTGTGCCGACTGGAGGATTTAGATCAATGTCAAAACCTTTCTCGTTTCCCAAATGCAATACGTCAACCTACAATGGCGACCTCGTGGCTGCGCTTTCACGGTGGAACAACAGCCGGGAGGGGACACAGATATGAGAGCGGTTCCTCTCATCTCACAAGGAAGTGTATCACCAAACTGTTGAACTAATCCTTTAATACCAAGTGCATATATATGCATGGGTTACAGGCAGATATGAAATGCACACACAGAATGAGCCTGCAACTGATCATTATGTTGGGATGAATCTATTAATAATGTTTCAGCACCTTAGATGCCATCCATCCTCTTTTCTGAAGCAAGTAAGCCAAAACTGAAAAGAAGCAGGCTGCAGCGAGTGTCCGCTTTACATCTGTCATGATTCTGTTCCGTGTAGTCGCTCCAACCTTTCAGCACCGCATCAATCTGCGCACACAGGAAACTTTACATCTCTGATACCGCCGACGACCTGTTTCCTGCGCTCACATGTAGTCACATGTGTGCGCTCTGCCATGTGCTGCGCAACACATGTGAAAGGCTGCGCTTGTGCATTGCGAATGTAAATCTGATGTCAAGCCGAAAAAGCTGAAGAGGGAATGTGTGGGTGGCAATCGCTTCCAGCTTACACCCTCTGAGAGAGCTGAGAGAGAGACAGAGTGGGAGGCAGGGAGGAAGACACACATGAGTAAGAGAGGTTGTAGAGTAGAGGTTGATTTCAACACGGTGTGTGTGTGTGTGTGTGTGTGTGTGTGTGTGTGTGCGTGAGGACCTTTATACTGACTGCACGCTGTTGTTGGCTACATGTGTGTTTTCCTCAGGCTG
>CAAKHC010015207.1:86149-97552 GCA_901007825.1 Macroramphosus scolopax
ATGCGCCACATTTCCATAATACCACCCCCGCGGGAACACGTCAAATGAGTTGATGTGGCGTACGAGCAGGCATGGCCGTCTGTCTCTAGGTGTCTCTTTTGATGTTTCTGTACATTAGGGCGGTGCGTCTCCAGCACTGAGGCCGGTGAGATACGCCTCTCCATCGAATAATAGCGATGCAGTGTGACTCCACACAACATGAGTGTGGTGCAGATGATTTTTATGACTTCGGTTCTTGTCAAGAAGAACAGCAAATCAATTGTTAACCAACTATTTGCAAATATTTTTACTGCACATAGTTGTATCTTTAGCACTGCACATGAGTTTGCACCTCAATTATACTGCTTCTATAGATGCTGGAAGACAGTAGAGTCAACGACAGGCATGCTAATATACAGATGGGATCGCTGCTTTGCTGAATAAAACGCCTTGAACAAACCCAACACGAGTGTGTGGTGCTTGAACAGAAGACAGTTTGGGTCTGTGCCGAAAAGATGAAGTGCACAGTGATGATAGACGAATGTGTTTCTCTTTCATATCAGAACACTACAGATGTTGTAGATCATTAGGAGTTCATTCATCAGATCGGTGATACACTGTGAAGATCGATGAGTGATTAAATCATCAGCATCACTCAGCACCACAGCCACCAAGACACACTACTGGGATGCTGCCTGTATGGAGATACATACACATATATATATGTAGAGAGAGAGAGAGAGAGAGAGAGAGAGAGAGAGAGATACTGACGGTGCATGCAGCCGAAACACATCAAACACTGTGAGAAGACAGGTTGACTGGACTGAAATCAGTTTCAAACACCTTGAGGAGGAGTAGCACTTAGTGAGTGAACCTTTCATCGAGGCTTAAAATCTTCTCATCATCTCATGGCAGGTAGAATCAGTCCCCATGGACCAGCCAACCCACAAAACGCTTCACGTGTGTGTGTGTGTGTGTGTGTGAGCTCACGACTGCACCCCAAAGCTGACAAAGACCCTTGTGAGCGCCGAGCTGGTGGCCGACTGTCACTCAAACCGAGGCCGAGCTTGTCTGCCGCTCTCCACTTCATGCATGTTTTGAAGGTATGATAATATAGCTGCCCGTTATATCACACCAGCCCACAGGGTATATCACTCAGAAACACATTTCCATGTTATATAATCATTCCATTTACATAACACAAAAATATCAATGCATCAAGTTAAGGGGGGCCCGACCATATTATCTAAAAGAAACGCCAGCTGTGAGCAGGCACATTCATGAAAGAGGTGAGGGAGCTAAGTGGTGCGAAAGTCTGAAATATCTGTCTTCTACGCCAGATATTGTGCGATCTATGTGACTGAATCCAACCACCCACCCATGCATCCCCAGCGGGGGAAGGACTCATGGATGTTTCGAAGTTAAAGCCCAGCGCAATCTCGTTTAACTCGCTTCAGTTTTTGAGTTAAAGTTGTGCAGTCATGCTTACGAGCAAAAAAAAAAAAAGTGAATTATTTTCACCCTCTGCAGACCTGGAAAAGGTTATTCATAGCTTTCTGTCACTGTAATAGACTACAACTGTCACACAAGTCACCGCTGCTTACGTCGAGCCGGTTGTGCAGACGTTGTGGTTGTACTGGGCATCAGATGAACTTCACACCCGATTTGTGACAGCGTGATGATGCAAAGATATTGAAATTGTAGTATATAAAGCAGCAAATGGAAGTTTTAACCCTGGTTGATACACATAGTCAACAAAAGCTCCACCAAACAAACACACCTCCATAAGTAGAAGGTTACTGGTTCGATCTCCGTGTCGAAGCGTCTTTGAGCAAGACACTGAACCAATCAGTGCTCCTGATACTGTTTCATCGCTGTGTGAATGGTTGAATCAGGCTTCAGTTTTCTATTGCGTACGACTAAACTGTCTGCATGAGCTAAAATATGCAATTGAGTAAGATATTCCGTGCATTCAGAAGTGCAGCATAGACAATATATTGATCCGAGCCGGCCGATGGAGCACCTTTATAAAGTGCTGGTACTGGTTTTTCTGGAGGTCCTGCGTGTTTACGTCCATCAAAAGCAATGTAGCAAACCATTTGTATTCATCTGAAGTTCCAAAGGGAAGACAGCAAGATGATTCAGCAAAATCTCTCCAAAGACAAGCCCGGTCTTTCTTTGTCTACGTGCATGTGTGCATTATTTTGGGGAAGTGGGGGAAGTTTTCTGTGAGTCAACTCTGCACACTAACGCTGCTACTGCAGCTCAGATTGACACGAAACACTTCCTATTGTCATAACACTCGAAATGAACTCTTGCTCATTGAGCTCGACACAATGAAACAGCTAATTACGCTGGTAAATACTACACGGCTACACACTCTAAAAAGTATTACCAAATATGTGCAGTAGAGTTACACCTGCAGCCTGCAACCTGCAACCTGCAGGCTGCAGTTTGCAGGTTGCAGGTTGCAGGTTGCAGGTTGCAGGTTGCAGGTTGCAGGTTGCAGGTTGCAGGTGTAACTCTACTGCACATTGAACAGCAGGGATTCAGGGGCAGACTATCAAACTCTGTTGATACTTCGGTACATGGTATTATCATCTAGCTGTTCTCGGCATCAACTATCCTTTCTGCAAAATGACTCCAGTTTTAGGTTGGTCAAGTTCTGCATTAAAAGTCTATTTTGGCGAATCAATGACCAGACTTGTGATGCAACTCATGAAGGGTGTACCTGCATAGGATAACGTATCAAATCCAACCCTGTGCAGTGTCCTCACATGGGGTCAAACCTGAGTGTATTCTGAGGAGCAGACAAAAGCTACATTGTGTGAATCTCGAAGTGCGAGTCTAAAATTACTTTTATTTTCCTTCCGTGGAATCACAATAAACAAAGAGAAAAGTTTTCTACCAAACAGGAATCATGTAAGAAAGGCGACCACATCCTTTTGTCTGAATCTCCCTGAGATGACAGATTGGCATGACTCATTATGCTTATCTCAACTAACAACAGTGGAACGTCTCGCACCTTCTTTTTTTTTTTTTAATTCTTATGTGATGTGTATTTAATTTAGTGTGTTTGTTTTGGGGGTAGGAACACAAAGCCTGTGGGCCTTGTTGAGTGGGATATTGAAGTGGGATGGTTGAAGAGGGTAAAGGCCGGCTGGTGAGACAGTATATGGGTTCAGCATGTCGATGCATTATTCATTATATTCTTTATTTATAAGTACGTGTTGAATAAATCCTATGAGGAGATGTTTAAAGAAAAGCAGTATACTTAGAACACAGCATCTGAGCTGTTAAGGTTTGCATGAAGGTCACACATTGAAAAGGCCGACTGTGCTTGCTTTATCCCATCTGTCTGCAAAGCTGAGACGACTAAAGGAATTAATGAGACCTACAAGAACAAACTGGAGAGCAGGTAGCGTGTGTTTAAACCGCTGTTGCTGAAAAACTATTCAGCTGAAGTTAACAGCCAATCAGTTTGTGGCGTTTTGCAATTTTTTCTCCCTGCGGCGAAGTCATTCAGATAATAAGGTTTCTCCACAAAAACAGAACCAACTTGGATGAAGTCAATTTACATTCTGAACACAAAACATTAAAGGCCAAATTCATTAATGCGGATTACTACGTTGCATTCTGGAGAGGTTAATGAGGGGAAGAGTGAGAGAAAGTGAAGGTTTTCTTTTTGTTTTCCTGCTACGCATTTAACTGCATCAACACTTGAAATGAAGTTTGGAGAGTTGATCATATTAGAATTCTACTGCATGGGAGGATGGAGGGATGGATGGAAAGATGGATGGTTGTATGGTTCTGATGGATATTGAATACATTGAATTTATGTATCAGCCTGAAACAAATCTGTCTTGGTTCGGCTAAAATCTTAAAGGTGAAGTTGTAATACGGTTTTGTTCCTGAAGAGGCGATAGTGAGATATTGTAGCGGGAAGGAGTCCCGGCTCTTCTACGATCTGACTTCAGATCACTTCACTGGGGGGTAGTAAATCACTGCAGTGCGGCTGTACCACAGGTCTGTACTCTGCCTACAAATCTGGTTGAAAATCGTCAAATTCTCCCTTTTAAACATCCAATAGTTTGTTTGTTAGCAAACATAAATCCAACAGAGGAGAGAGAGACATTGTTTTGTTAAGTAAAGAAAAGTCACATTCCCCTGTCACAATCATGAAATGTTAATTAAGCCCCATATTTCCATAAAACGCTCCATCAGCACCGCAGTTATCCAGCAATTTTAATGTCTTCATTATACGTTAATTACCTCCTGAACTTTAACTGTTTTCTGGAAAGGTACACGGAAGAGAAGGAGAAAGGCAGATGAATGCATCTGCATTGATGTGTTGTGAGAGTGATCGCCTGCAGAGCTCCTAATCTTCCATCTGAGTGTCAGCACACCGGCGTCCCGCTGGGAAAGTTGTCTAATGTCTCCATACGTCAATATGGGCTGAAAAATGGCGTATACCAAACCTATGATGAATAATAAATAACGTCTGACATATTAGTGTCTGCAGCCGCAGCATCTGCAGTTTGAGCTCCAACTCAGCACGCGGAGAAGTCCGAAGCTTCGTCCTCCTGCGAACCTCTGACGACAGCGAGGTGAGTTCTTTGAATCTTTTGAAAGGCAGGATCTATTCATGATTTCTGAGAGGAAGCAGGTATACTTACAGCCCATTCAAATTCTCATTAATAATTAAATAACCTTGAACGAGAGACAGAAATCCGCCCGTCCCTCAACCTCAAAGGATCACCTTGAACTGATAAATATAACTTCCCTGATCATGTGTTGCTCGCTGCTCCCACTAATACCGACAACGACAATACAAGGAGTTTATCCCCATTAAGGCCACACAGGATGCAAATACTTTTTGTTACTGCAAGGTGACATGTAGTACATCATACTGTACAGTTATCTTAACAGATATCCAACAAGCTGCTCTCACAGTGATAACAACGGTGTTACTGACACTCTAAATCAGGGGAGTGAAGATTCCTCACCAAAGCATCTTGAGACGCAGCCATGTCGAATCAGACACTCTGGTAATTGGTAAAAGCTGCAAGTGAATCGTGCAAAATTTAAAAATGTAAAGAAATTAATGGAATCAAAATGTGAAGATTCACAGTTGCTATGCATCGTCTTGTATTTAATTATCTTTAATTTAATTTAGAATACCGTTGAAAATCCAGCAAAGGAAATTTTCTTTGCATCTGTAGATGAAGATGCAAACACAAGAGCAGTTGGCTGCACTGTAGCCCCACCGGGGGAGAAGTTGGGGTTTGGGTGTCTTGCTCAAGGGCACCTCAGCTGTGAATCTTGAGGGAAGGGAAAGCGCTGCTCCTTCACTAACCCAACCAATCCAAGTCCACAGATGCGTGTCAAGTTGGTCTCAGACGGTCAGAGTCCCACCCTTCCTGTTGATATGAGTAGCGGTTGATACCCTCAAGTTCGCCTTCTCATTGTTACATAATAATGAGCGAGCAGGCTTATCTCCATAATGCAGCCCGAGCTCTTGCATACACATCTTAGGGCTTCACTCGTTAATGGGTTTCACTTATTGTATATTAATTTATTCAAAGATAGGTTTGATGAGAGCAGAGGGTTTGTTACCAGGAACACCCCCCTTCACATTCATGCAGTGACTCACATTCAAAATGGGGGAAAACTGACCCGTAAAATCACAATCTGCTCTGCACCAGTGCGGCGCCAATCAGATCCCACTTGGCTTATTAACTAACTTTACTTTACACTGGTTTAGTATTGACACTGAACCTTTATCTCCTCGGTGAATGTTATATGTCTTATAGAACGAGCCACGTGCTTCCCTGTAGACTCAATTTCAGACTGTGACCTTATGAGATGGATCTGTTCGTTGCTAATTGATTTGGGGTCCTTTAATCTCTTTTTAAGTGTGGGCACCGCTGATGGTCCGTCATGGTGTCGTTGCGTTCAGGCCTCAGGCGTCGCATACTAACATATGTGAGCATTGCTGTGTCAGCACGTCAACGGAGGTGTCAGTGTTTGACCACGTCGAGGTCAGACAGCCTCCCGTATGAAAACAAAGGGAAGTACTTATACAGTTGAATCAGCACAATCCTTGGGAGCAAAGAGACGGCGGCGGAATCATAGATGGTGGACGCCGCGAGGGAGACCCTTAAAATAGCTGAGTGAGACGGGGAGGTAAAAAAAAAAAAAGGCTGAGGGAAGAGGGAGAGACTGAGCGGGACGTTTATAGAGGGGGTCTGGAGAGACTGAGTCAGGCAAAGCAAACAGAGGAAGTCAGCGATCAGAGGGTCAGTTTCACAGAGTCCAAAGAGAGTTTGAGAGGACAACACAGGGAAGTCGAGGCAGAGGAGAGATGAAGAATATTAAACCGTAGAGAAAGAGGGCAATGTATAAGAATACAAACCTCTAGCGAGAGCAAAACTCAAAAGATTTGCATCAATACATGGATTTCATTGCAAGGTAAATAAAAAGCCAGTCACATCCTGGTGGAGCTTCAGCCCGGTATCAGATGGGACGCTTCCATCTCTGCTCGCGCGTAGAGTTCTGATGTGACTGTGCATGTAACAGGAACGGATCAAAGGGATACAAAGAGCTTTGCAGGGGCATTGTTGTTGTTGCTATGCTACAATCCCGTCATCGCATGCAAACTAACCCATAGTAATACAGGTGATAATATGATGAAGGAAGGGAATCTGAATTTTTTTGTGTAGTTGTGAATCATCAGAGGCATTGTGACAGAAAAAGTCAGACACAAACTGACCTGGCTGTCTTGTTCATAAAGGAGAGCATCAGAAGAAATGTAATTGGATCTGATTCCATTTCGTTTGCAACAACAGATAAAAGACATTCTTATAAAAAATGAGAAACAATGAATAAAAATACAATTTGATAAATTCATTTATTTATCCATTTTAAGATTGGCTCGGTTTTTTGTAAATCAACTCTTCATTCAATTGTAAATTTCCATAAAAGTGAGATAAATTACACAATAGAAGCCCTGGATTAGAGGGGTTTATAAAAACCTTATCATGCTCTGGAGCCGCCGAGTTGAATCTCAATAACCAGCAGACTCCCAGATCAAGTGTTTTTGCTCAGCAGGGGCCCTCATGGAGATATTTTGGTTGACGTTCAGACGCCTTTCACAAGCATTTAAACACAAGAAATCTGATCCAGCATCACTGATTTCACACTCAAAAATGTATGTATAGGTGAACATATATATGTGATAAAAGTCTCTTTTCTTTATTTTGGAATTCTTTGGAAATTTTTTTTCAAATTTGTAATTCACCTTTTTTCCAAAAAAAATTGTAAATCACTTAAAAATTTAAAGAAAAGTTGTAACAAAAATGGACAGGAAATGAACTGACTTGGAGTGAAATATAATTATTTATAAATTTCTGAAATGGAACTATTCCTCACTTTGCTGAGGACCCCCTGGAAGACCCCCGAAGCACCCGCTTTGAGAATCTCTGGATTATAATTCTTCTGAACTAAAGTGTGAAGTTAAAGGTTTAGTCTGCTCACCCATCTCGGGATGGTGCCGTCCCTCAACAGGAACGCTGACTGTCCGCCGCAGTAGCTTGTTCCTGTGAGACTCTGAGCGCCTCTCGCGCATCAGCAGAGGGTGTACCTGCACAGAGAGAGGGGGGGCACAAGGTCAACACGGGAAAACATCGTGCATCCTGAAGTACGACAGAGTATCAATACACAACTCACATCCTTCCTCCCTCGCTCTGTTACATTTAAAAAATTCATCCTTAAAAATAAGTGCAACACAGTTAAAGTTGTAGCGGGCGGATGTGTGAGATATAAATAGATGGAATGACATGAACAGACTGAAATAAATCAAATGGTTGAGAGTAAACAGAAACGGGAACAACAGACTTATTCTACGGTTTTCAACAAACCTTCAAACAGACACCAAGCAGACGACATTCATCCAAATATAGTTAACTCAGATGCAACCCACAGGCCGCGATGTGGCACCACACGTTTCAACCGACTGGTTTTTGTATCATTCAACACAAGTACGTTGAGAGAACGGCTCGTCTGCTCTGAGACGGAGCTGACAAAACGTAAAAATCTAAATCGAAGCTATCATTCACCACAGCGGTTCATAGCATCATACATTACGCCTGATGTGGAAGAATTGAAATCTAAAAGCAAAGAGAAATAAAAGAAATATATATATATATATATATATATAAATGAATAAACCACACTTCAGTGCTCTGCCACATTTGGCCCCACAGTCCCACGATTCATAAAAAGTCAGGCCGGAGGGAAAATAAATGGGAGTAGAGGCGTGTAATCAGAAACACTCGTCCTTCTGAGATATCACAGCCGCACTAAAGAAAACACAATGTACGCGACGAATACGACCTATAAATCTCGACCAAGCACAAAAGTACAAGTAGTTTATTGCACCCCAGTACTGCGTGAAATACACACGTAGTCAATAAAGATGGAATATGTGACGCATAGATATCATCCACTGCCTCCTGCATATTTACAGCACCAGCTACGTGCAAATAAACAATGCCTCATACGTGATGAAGTTATCACCCGACTCTGCAGACCGGCACAGTTCCAAACGGTTTTCAAGCCTCTTTCAGCCCGTCGCTCCGCCGCCGTCGCCCACAAGTTTTGATCACATCGAATTTCAGGACTGCAGCTGTTTTTGGCAGTTGAGCAACTATCAGCCAACAGCATGTTCCTCTTCCCTTCAACATATCTGACCTCAATTTAACATCGACATGAGATCTGTGACAATCTTCTCTCTTCCATCCAGCTCTTGTCTCTCGCCCCGATCCTAAATGAGCTGACATTGTGCAGGCTCATTTATCAAGCGAGCTTCTCTTGGATCTCAACGGCTGATTATCCCGGAGAAAAATAAAGATCAGTGCAATGAGAGAGAAAAGGAAAAAAAAAAAAAAAGAGCGTTTCAAGATGTTAATTTAGGGCTGAATATCAGGGAAAGAGAGATAATTAAGAGAGAAAAGTTGTATATTCTGATGTATTTTTCTTTCCTCCGAGGTAGCATCGTGGTTGGGGGTTTCCAGACGGGGAGTAATTAGAGCACATGTGTCATTTGTCTCACAGTCCTGCAACAGACGGACTGTATATGTGCGTCACGCCTGCTTAATGAAACACTGGGGATATGTACTTAGATATAATCCGTATCAGTAGCAATAAGAAAATAGTTTGACTCACTTTGAATGCAAACCACACTACAAACATCACATCCCTCCATGATGAAGCGTGCTACAAGTTGCACGCAAGCCGCTGCAGTAACAGCGTGGAGTGAGTAAAAGGAGTGCAGGTCGGTGGTGAAATTTGATGATCAACATACACGATATATATTCTACTGACGCATCCTTTGGAGTCTCTGTGAGCTGCAGCAGGTGTTGAGTGAATGAATAAATATTAATCCTTTCACGTCAATATTAGACGCACTCGGCGTTACAAGTGATTCAACATCGTAAACAGTGTTGGGGTCCGTATATGATTCACAGCTATTTCAAAAACTGTTTTAATAGTTATACTTAATAAAGTTAGTGTTATACCTAGCAAAAAACGAATGGCGGTACGCTGGCGCTACTGCAAATACAAACTTTCTTCGGGTCACGTATGCTCCACTCGCACAGCGGATGGAGCAGTGTCTCCAATGATGTCCCAGCACGTTGGCATTTGAAAAGCCGGGATGGATGAGAAGAAGCACGCATGACTGCATTCGATTCATCTAGGTGTTCCTTAATGATTGGGCAAGTCAGTGTCGGTCCTTCAGAAGGAGGACTGCAGCCACTGTTCTCCAGGGGAGTCCGTGGAGAATGACCGCAGCCTTGTGTGTGTTCTGATACGACACTGCTGTGCTTTTGATTGTGTCCTTTTGAGACTTACCGAAATGCAACACCGGGACATAAAAGAACTGGAGTGAACACAGAGAGCCAGTGTTGGAAGGTGGTACTAACTGCAGAGAGCAGTGCAGGGATAGTGCAGCCTGGGGGGTGGGGGTGGTGGGGTGGTTGGGTTGGTGGGGTTTGGGACGAAGCCAACACGAGTGAAGGACACCAGCAGGTCACAGTGAGCCGTATGTACCACAAGACAGCAGAGTGCCACTCACTATGAAGGAGATCTGTTAAAATGAAAGTGTGTGTGTGTGTGTTTTTTTTCTGTGTGTGTGTGGGGGCTGCTAGCATCAGAGTGTTACAAAGCTACTATTTGGTATATGTAGAAGTGTGTCCGTCATGTACCGCACTACAGCTGTATCGCACTTGGCACGCACATAAACAGAAGCACACATCTCCACTGCGATAATCTAGTTAGACCAGCCGAGTAGAAGACATAACAGCATCAAGGTCTTGTTTTTATGAGTCTCCTTATCCAAGTTAATCTGGGACACGCATCATTAATCAACGTTCAGTTACCGTGATTACTCGCAGCAGAACTGCATGAACTACGTTGTTGATGCAGTCCTTCCTCAGCACCAGCATATTGCTTGTTGTGATGAAATTACAGCACAACCTCCCGGATGACAAATACATTAAGCAGCATCCGTTCTTTATGAGTTCAGTGTGAGAATGCAGGGAGCACGTGTGTTTAATTCACTGTGGGCCACTCTTATGAAACGAATGATCAAAGTGCTGCAACTCTCACTGCTTTAAACCCCGTTTGAACGTGGAATGCTGGTAGCTGCGGAGGCATTTGCAGACTTTTGTTTGAGCATTGTACATAAGAAAAGGGGTGATGCAACAATAACCGTACTTAACTGAGGATGTTTGTATCACACCACAACATTGACTTGGGCAGGCCCTCAATACAGACAGGCAAAAAATAAAATACTGGGCAAACTTTAAAAAAAATTGGAGTAAATAAGATTTGACCTTGACTCAATGGAAATAACTAATTCAGTTAACCTGCATTATTTAAGTCCATGCAAACTATTTTCTTAAGTTGCAGTAAACCAATTAGTTCAAGTTAGCTGGAATGGATATCTTGCAGATATAAATGTATATGGAATAACTTCTTGTGTCATCTTCCTTTTTTTATTTAGCACACGTTATGTACATATTGTGTATACCGTACTTTTCGCACTATAAGACGCACCTGATTATAAGCCGCAGAAGCTAAATTGAATGATTTGTACATATATAAGCCGCACCGGACTATAAGCCGCGTTTTTTTTTAATGTTTAATTACCGTTATTAACGTTTGTTATAGGGAGTGTTGTAGCCAACACCCCTCCAGTGATGGTATGACCCAGCAGCATTGTGTGTGTGTGTGTGTGTGTGTTACGTGCAGCCCACCCGAATACAGTGACACCGCTAGCTGCTGCTAGCTGCTGCACCGCTAGCTGCTGCATAGTCTCGTGTCTCTTTATTACACACTCAAACAACGTTTTCAACTGTTCCC